>PVJI01012176.1:0-52638 GCA_004026765.1 Micronycteris hirsuta | reverse complement strand
AGTTTTAGTAATAAGTCTGGGTTCATACCCTATTATAAGTGGAAACCAGACAGTTCCACATTTTATACAAATACTTTCAATCACCTTTTATGGCCATGTAGCTGCAGTGTTTTTCAATTAAAAAAAATTAAAACGTACATTTAAACAACAATCTGTAAGTATTGGCATGAAGGTTGTTTGTTGTGCCATATTTCATTCAGGGCTGAGCTGAAGAAGATGGTCATGGAAATATGGTTCAAAGGTCATGGAAAGCTACATCTTCTTGAGCTGCATTTTAAAGACATTACTGAAAATGAATTCTATTTCAGTAGGTATTTGGGTAATTATATATGTTTAATCAGTGGGAGCAGACCAGAAAACAATCATTAGATAAGAAGATACATTTAAAATGCATTGCTGTCAAAAAGAAAGAAAATGATTTTATTTTCAAAGTGACTGGAGTTTGGAGAAAAGTGCTGAAAAATAAATTTATCTTCAAAGGAATAGGCTAGACTGATTATGCATTTGTTAGTTCCATTGGCACTGTTGGATACAATGTAGATGTACTGACTTTCATACATATGTGATATGTCCTTTTCTTATACAGAAAATATGGTGTTCACAAAAGAAAAACAGATGAGACTTTTTTGGTTTAAAGTAATAAATTTAACTTTCCATCTTCATCTTCGTAAGTTATTTTTCTTCTGAGTTTAATAAATTATTTGTGATTTATTATGGGGAATATTTACTCAAGAAAATTAATTCCAGCAGAGGGTCAGACCTCAAACCCCTTATTTTATAACTTCATCTTTAGAGGCAGTTTTGGAAATGGAAGCAAGGAAAAACATAAGTCACTCCACAGACACGGTCTTTCTTTAATGGATGGTCACACCAGGAGACACCATTGAACATTATGATTCTACAGAGAAGGAGAACTCTTTGGTGCTGCTGTCAGCCTATCAATAACCAGAATTGTGGCTGGACAAGTCCTTATAGTTATTGCAAAGCCCTCTTCAGCAATAACCATCAGGAAAACTTTGAAAAAAAATACAGGTTTATTACCTTCAAAACCTGGAAATTATACAACACACCTGGGGGCACATGGTGGGGTTGGGGGGCAAGGATAGAGCTTGAAGTGGGGTGGAGACCTGCAGCTCTGCTTTAATTTGGGTCAAGGGTGGGGGCCTGGAGTTTTGAAGACTCACATTTTATTGATGAATTTAAAACATAAGATCAGTGATTAAAGTACAGGAAGAGAGAGAGAGAGAGAAAGAGAGAGAGAGAGAGGGAGAGAGAAAAGAAAACAAGTAGCTCACGTGTTCAGTTATAGAAATCAAACAAGATCTAAAACAAAGGAACCTCAGTGTGTGGTGCAACTGGCCCTTTATCTAGTCCTGTAACTGGCGGTACATTTATTAGACTTTGAAGTGGCTGCATCTTTGAAATAGTCGCTGAGGCAATTAAAACAAGTCAGGTACTTCATTACAAATAGAAAACAACAAATGTCAGGGCTTACACTACAGAAAGTTACTTTGGTCCCCTTCATAATCTGTTTTGAAGTGCTCCAATAAGACTCCAGGATCCTCCTTTTGCTTAGCCACAGATTTCCGGGAGGCCTGAATTTCACCTCACCCCTAACACTTGACCTATCTTGTAAGATTCTCCCCTTTGGATACTTGAGGCTGGCTTGGTTAGTCATGCCCAGATATGCCTGTGCAGCAGAATTGCCTGGTAATTAGTTCAAAATGAGTATCCATAGCAACGCACAATATCTAACAAATAAGAATCTAATAGGAGAAGGGAAAAGAAGAAAATGTCAAGCAGGTCCCACACTGCTTGTTGAAAACTTGCAGTTGATTGTGACATAATCTGTTTTCAGATTTCAGAATTTCTGTGGGCTGTTTAGATGGGAAAAAAAGAGTCTTTAAAATAAATTTATAATTTCTAAAATCTTTTAGAGGCTTTATAGTGTCTAAGTCTACGTTAATATTTATTTAAAAGGCTCCTAAGGAATAGGATAAATCATGGTCATTTGATTCAGTTTAATATCTTTTTATGCTGACTTATCATCTCCTCAATACTTCCACAAATGTACAGAAATTTGAAGATAACAAAGCCTTTGTGGAGATTCTTATATATTATTGTTATAGGCAACCTCCATGCTGCTGAACCGCAGAAACACCTCCCGCCTGCAAAAGCAGGGGCGGGGGGGGGGGGCGGCGGCGACTGACATACAACCTCCGGGTTTTATCTCTGAATGTTCAAATGTTCTTGTACTCTGTAACCTTCATACCAAGCCTCTGTGCTCTGTTCTTTGTCTCCCACCCAAATAAGGTAGCTAAACCTAACTTCCGCTCCTGGCTCCTGTAATCCGCTTTTGCCATGTAGTCTCCCACCCCTGCCTGTACGTATATAACAGACTACCTCTCCTTTGTTCGGGGCTCAGAATTTGGAGTTGGAATTTCTCCTCTGGGCCCGCGTGCATAATAAAGGGTCATACCCCACCACTCTCTTTGTGCTGGTGTGAGATAATTTCCTGGAACATTTGGTTCCCTGACTGGAAAACAACTCACGCGAGCAGGCCGTCTTGGGCCTCCAGTGAAGACATGGGGAAACGCCCGGCTGGGACCCTGTCTTGAAATGGAAATGCACAACCCCGGTGATTCTGGGCTACTCCTCGAGGAGAGGGGGCCAGGCCCGGCAAGAGGGAGAGTGATGAGCTACAAACATCAGGAGCCTGTTAATGCTCATGGGACCAGAACCAAAATTGGAACTGGGGGCCTGATCAACCCAGTCACTCAGAAGTTCCAGGCCAAATACATTTGGCTCGGAACACCCGGCCCTAATTCGCAATGGGGGAGGGGGCAGGATTGTAATAGTCTCAGAGGAAAAAAGTTGTAAATTCTGTGTGACTGATAGTGTGGGCATGAAAGATCCCTTTTTCCTTTGTCTGTCTGCGCCGTAAGGGAGGGAGCGTGGGAGGCTCCCGGAGACTGCACCATCACCAAGAAACTTCAAAGTGATGTGATTGTTTAAAATGTTCAGTGTGGAACTGTGTAATTAAGAATCTGTTCGGGCCCTGGCTGGTGTAGCTCAGAGGATTGAGCACGGGCTGGGAACCAAGTGGTCCTGGTTCAATTCCCAGTCAGGGCACATGCCTGGGTTGCGGGCCAGGTCCCCATGAGGGCCATGTGAGAGGCAACCATACATTGCTGTTCCTCTCCCTCTCTTTCTCCCTCACTTCCCCTATCTCTAAAAATAAATAAAAATAAAATCTTAAAAAAAAAAAGAATCTGTTCAGACAGCATGTTGTAAGAGTTGCAAACTCTCAAGACCAAGTTAAATGAGACTCCTACTCAAAAAGTTCTTTTGTTATAAGACAGCAGGCTGAGTGCCTAACCCAAAGATAAACAGATAAACATTGTAACTTTAATGTCCATCCTTCAGAGAGCTCAAAATTCTTTACAAATAACTTTTAGGTGTTGAAAGCTTCAGTCCCCTACTAAAATCTGCGGAGGGGGGTGGCTGGAGTCTACAGGGGAAGAATAAAAGCAGCAAATAACTGTGAGGGCTTAGCAAAACAGCTCAACTCTGACAGGCAGTTCGTCTGCTGAGTGCGGACAGAGTAACAGCCTAACCCTTTCCAGCAGGTGGAGGAGTGTCCCGGATGGAAAACACCAGGCCCAGCTTCACTGGGGAGAGGAGTGCACTTCTGAGCAGGACTAGGGAGGGTGCTGGGCTCTCAGAGCACGATCAGCTGCCCTTTCCCTCCAGGCAGCAGAGCAGCAGCCCAAGAGCAAAGACCTGAAGACAGGGCATCAGGGGGTCCCCGGTCGGGAGGCCCAGCTAGATCGCTCGCTGATGAGGCTCATGATTGCTGGCCCCCTCCCAAGATTCAGAACTTCCAGGGTCCTTTGGGTAGGCCCCTGGGCTCGGTGGGCTGAGCCTGCCTGTGTGTTAGGCGCCTGGACACCAAGCCATGTGGGTGTGCCACCACTTTTGGTAAAATGGAGGGCAGGGAATGCATGTGCATCGCCATTTTGGGCGACCCAGTGCGTTGGGCAAGGCCATCTTGGATAACGGACCATGTGAGAGTTCTGCCATCTTGGAACTGGGCAAAGTAAAAGCAGTTATATAGACAAAGGAAGCGATGTAGCTGAATAGCAGCAAAGGGGGCTGCTAAAGGAATATGCCCTTGGTACCTGTTCTAGACTTGTCACAATTTGACCCTGAATATTTGGCTGCAGACTTAGAGAAAGCCAGGAATTAAGGTTTTAATAAAGAAGGTCCTGATAGCAGATAGGAAAAGAATAAGAAAGAAGCTATATTGTTTTCCTGGACGTTTAGCAGAGCCAGTCATGAAGCATTTGCATGAGGCCACACACTGTGGAAGAAACTTATTAACCACCTATGTCAAACTGTGGCTTGCAGGTCCTGAAATTTCTAGAACTATGGGAAATTAATTGCTGAATATGTTGTGTGCTAGAAGAATAACCCCAAAACAGAACCCCTCGGAAAAGGAAAGAAAGCAATATCAAGGACAGTGCCCACTTGAGGACTGGCAAGTTAACTTTACTCAGATGCCAAGGGTCAGAGAGTAGAAATATTTATTAACCTTTATAGACATCTTTTAAGGATGGATAGAAGCCTATCCCACTAGGAAAAAGAAAGCTTCAGAGGCAGTGAAACCTTTACTGAAGAAAATAATCCCTCACTTTGGCCTCCCTGACGGCATCCAGAGTAATAACAGACCTGCTTTTATTTGAGAAATTATACAGGAGGTTAGTAAATTTTAGGAATCAAGTGAAGATTCCACATGGCATGGAGGCTTCTGGGGAGGTAAAGAAGAGGATTCACACCTTAAAGAAAATTAGAGCCAAACTGTGTCAAGAAACTCATCTTCATTGGGATCAAGCTTTGTCTATTGGTAGCTCCTCGAAGTGGGATTCAGTTGAGTCCCTATCAAATTGTGTACAGGTGGCCATTTCAGGTCACAATTAGGGTAGGAGATATATATATATATATATATATATATATATATATATATATATATATATATAAAAGAGAAGGAAACGAAAACTAAAGGTAAAGAAAATGTACAACATTTGAGTTAGACTTTAGCAGTAATAAATAATATTGCTTGTATTGGAGATTTCTCTCCCACAGGTTTTCTACATTTCTTTGGGCCTACAGACTAGATGCTACTCAAGATTAAGGTGACAGCATTTCCAGAAAGCACTAGAGGAAGATCTAAAAGTCATCTTTAGAAAACAATGACTTATTATCTGTTCTTTACCTCTTGTTTAATCCCTTGTCATGGACAGCTTATTCCCTTCAAATAGGATGAAAATATTTGTGTATATTTTGCAAAATATGTTTTGAATATTTCTGACTTTTGTCTTGCAGGAGGAAAGGAACCACAATTACTTGTTTTCCGTTTTTACGGGAATGTGGTTTCGATCTGCTTTGATTTCTGATCAGAAATCCCCTTCACCTGCAGACGTAGTAAATACACCTGAAGACCTGTGAAAGATACCTGTAACTGGTTGGGGAGAATGCCTTTGCCGCTCGGGACCCAGGAAGGGTCATATGGGGCTGATAAGCATTTCGGCTTGAGGCAAAGGGGCATGTCTCTGCCATGAGACCAGGCCTGAAAGAAGCATGTCTCTGCGGAGACACCAGTGTATGCACTGGTGCAAGAGAATACCTCTAGCTGTGTACTGTCCTTATGGAATTCTGTCTGTGTTTTGGATTTTGCTCTGTATCTGCTCTGAAAAGAAAATTGAGGATTCCAGAAAAGGTTAAAACTTCATACTCTGTAGAAAAGTGAACAAAGGAAAATGTCAGATATGTAGACGAAAGGTTTATTAATGTTACAAAAGGTCTGTACAAGTTGTAAAAGTATAAGACATAAAGATGCAATCTTAGTAAATATCAGAGGGAAAAGATTTTCTCCTTACCTGATCCCTCCAGAATTTGGCATTCTGAAGAAGTGAATGAGGACATAAAGTTGCTTTGCATAAATCCATTAAGACCAGTCATTAATAGCAGTTTTATTAACCAAGACTTTGACTGGTATGTCATGCCTGAAGGAGGAAGGTCTGGGTTCTGGTCATCACCAGAAAGCCCTGAGGAACTGGGATTGACTTGCAAAGCTAGTAAAAGCCCACGAAAAGAAGCCTGGTACTTTGGTGTGTGGTTCATAGCAGTCTTTCCAGGGAAGAAACGAAGGTTGCTTTCTTGAAAGATGGCTGAAGAGGAACCTGTAGGCACAATGGAAGCCTCAGCGATTTGAGTGAAGCAACTGGTACAGGCAAAGCCAAGTGGCAGATGTGTGGCTCTGCTTCTGTGCCCCGAGGGGCAAACTGAGAAGTCAATCTAAAGGTTCCCTCTGTGAGTTCCAGCAAAGCAAACTTAAAGATCATAGGAGATCCAAGCTTCTCTTGGTATGTTTATGCAAATAAACAGTCAAAATTAAAAGCTGGACTCAAAGTAGTTCCTTTGGTAACAATGAGGGTGATCTTAAGGAGAAAATTGTAGTTCAAAGAAAATCAAAATGCTCAGTATTAGACATAAGAATGGCTCAGCCAACTGTCTTGAAGGTATGTTTTTCATTTGAAAGTTAAAATTTAACTTTTTAATATCACCAAAGATGTTCAATTTACAGGCACAAAGGGCCTGTCAAATTGCCACTGTTAAATGTCAGTGCAGCAAGGATCTTGTAACTGAAAGTTTTCCCAAAAGGCAGACTCACAGTCACAGAGACTGGTTTAGGGATTGTTGTGTAAATTAACCTGTGTGTTCTTCTGTTGTCATAGGGCATATGCTGGTGACCTCATTACCTGAGTAAGTAATTACAACATAGGGCTCACTTAAGGAGCCCACCTTCACAGCCCCCTGAGACTCAATGGTTTGTGGTTCCCTGGACTAAGTAGTTAAGTCAGCAAAGAGTTCGGGCTGTCCATAGATGTCACTTAAGAGCTGATTTTCCCTTTTCTGTCCTAATAGCTTGAACAGAAAGGGCCCAGATATCTAGAAGGAGGGATATATTTCCCTCTGCCTGAGTTAAATATAGTAGACCACAAGGGTTTTGAATAGGTGTAGCATGTCATGTACACCTTCTTCCAGATAAGCCATTCTTTACCTGAGTCCCTGTCTCCGACATGTAGTAGTTATGATTTAATTGTGCTTCCAATTCTCTTGCCAAATCTGTCATCTCCAGAATACGACAAGGATGCCAGCCATCCAGTAATGCCAGCCTTTGGACACCGAGCCTGCAACTTCCCGGTGACAGCTGCCTGACCTGGATTCTGTAAGGTCCTTCCCCTGCAGGAAGGACTCCCCTTGCGCTGCACCCACCATTCAGGAAACCCCTGACCCTTGGGTAGGTAGGACGACATCCGTGTCCAGCAGGAAGCAGTTACAAGAAGATGAGACCTTCGTCCATTGTCCTTTATAAGATAATAAAGGGGTTTAATCTAGAAGGAAGAATGATAACGGGGTGCAGCCAAGGTGGGAAGAGAACAAGGTTTTGCAATAGGGTCCAGAACTCAAGGTATCCAGAAAATATTAGAAATATATATATAGAGTGTCCTCACCCACACAAGTCTGAACTGAGAGGGAAATAGGACACAGACACAGAGCAGGGCCATTTAGGGCTGTTTTATATAGCAGCCCTAAACCTCTATGTATATAACTTTTGACTAGTTTCATAGCTAACCTCTATGTATATAACTTTTGACTAGTTTCATATATAAAATAGCAGTAGACATGCTTTGAAAAGGGATGTAGAAGTGACTGGGTCACAGGATATGACTAGGAAGAAAAGGACACACTGCTTTTTGGCAAGAGGGTGACCCCTGAGGTTTCGGGACTCCCTTTGACACGCAGCTTAGGAAGCTGGGAGACAAGATGTGGCAGCGATGCAGAACTCTCTCTTAGCGGTCCAGAGGAATGCAGGAGAGATGCTGCGGGAAGCTCTCTTAGACCACAAGGCTTTGGAGGAGGGACCCCTCAGCCTGAGAGACAGAGGCAGGACCACGTAGCTTTGAGTATCTTCCTTTGCCACACGGCCTAGGAAGCGGGAGATACTTTGCCCAGAAGGAAAGGGGTAAAAGGACTCTTGCTGGTGAGCCATAAAAGGTGCCACATAGTTTTAGATTGACTAGAGTTTGTGGTAACGACACAGCAGATAGTGTCAGAACTGTAGATCTTCCTGAATCACGGGCTTCTACTTCTCCTATGGTACTCTAAACTAGGCAAAGGGGAGAACCTGTCTTTTCCTCCAGGAAAAATACTGTTTCTATATCAATAAGAGTACTGTTGGCCCAGTGAGGGCTTGAAGAAAACATCAGTAAGCTGAAAGACATTCACCAAAGACTAGGGAGCGTCAGCTCCCCCACTGAAGACCACTCCTAGTGGCAATTGGTGCCCAACCCCTACACGCTACTAAGCCAACTGCCTCCGACTGCCTCACATTTTACCTGTCTGGACTTAAAGGATGCTTTCTTTTGTATACCTCTGGACCCTGTAAGTCAGCCAATATTTGCATTTGAATGGGGAACCCCCCCCGCCACTGGCACCAAGACCCAATTGACTGGGTTCTAGAACTCCTCCACTATATTCAGTGAAGCGTTAGCCCAGGACCTGAAACCATTCTCAGAGCAGCATCCTGGCCTTGTTTTACTCCAGTATGTGGATGATTTGCTGTTGGCAGGGCCAGGGAACCACAATTGCCGGGAAGGGACGCAGACCCTGCTCCGGCTCCTGGCATCCAGAGGCTACCGGGTGTTCAAAAAGGAAGGCCCAGATTTGTCAAAAGGAAGTTCGGTACCTGGGTTTCCGAATAAGCCAGAGACAGAGGACATTGGGAACTGAAAGGAGGGCTGTGATCAATCAACAATCCAGCCCAACGACTAGAAGACAGGACACTTGGGAGGTCACAGAGTAGCACCTTGAGATGGATACTACTGTGCCTATGGATTGCCACAGGGACAGCCCTAGAGCAGCCTTATGCTACCACTGACTGTGGTTCCACTTCAGCGACTTTTCGCTGTTTCCCAAACCCAAACCTCAGCACCCTTTTCTCTCCAAGGTGTTCCCTTGTTCCAGGACCTGTCCACCAGAGCATGGGAGTGCTATGGACCACCCGGTTCCTGCAATCAGATGCTGCCATCCTCTGGATCATCACCAGTCCACCGGGAACTTTCTTTCGGTGCAACGAGACTCTCTACTGGACCCTGCTTGCTACGCACGGTAGTGCAAAAAATAGAAGCCACAGTGACCCGAAGGGTTACCGCCAAGATCCATTCTCTCCAGAGACACCACTACCAGAGACTGCAGCCAACTCAGTCGGAGGTTGAATATGCGGACTATGACAGTGATGCTAGAACAGACACCAGTGCTGTTTAGCATCAAAGGGGGGAATGTTACAGGCAACCTTCATGCTGCTGAACCGCAGAAACACCTCCCGCCTGCAAAAGGGGGGTGCGGCGAATGACATACAACCTCCGGGTTTTATCTCTAAATGTTCGAATGTTCTTGTACTCTGTAACCTTCATCCCAAGCCTCTGTGCTCTGTTCTTTGTCTCCCACCCAAATAAGGTAGCTAAACCTAACTTCTGCTCCTGGCTCCTGTAATCCGCTTTTGCCACGTAGTCTTCCACCCCTGCCTGTACGTATATAACAGACTACCTCTCCTTTGTTTGGGCTCAGAATTTGGAGTTGGAATCTCTCCTCTGGGCCCGTGCACGTAATAAAGGGTCGTACTCCACCACTCTCTTTGTGCTGGTGTGAGATACTTTCCTGGAACATTATGACATACATTTGCTAGGTTACCATTTAGAGGGCCTCAAAGTTTCTGGCATCTCTGGTCATGCGGGAAAAACTCCCACTTTTCTGAGTCCTGCAGTTGAGAATGCAGGGAGTTGTAGACTTGCACATTCATGACTTTGGACAATCTGAGCTGGCTACAACTGCTGATAGCTATTGAACAATTTATAATGTGAAGAGTACCTTCTTATATACTTTTTGTCATTTTTCATTTATAGTAAATTTGTAAAGTGAACTTCCTTTGTATTCTTATTTTTTACATGTCAAGATATTTTTTAACAATACTTAATATCAAACAGTTATCTGACTCTGCCTACTTAAGATGTAAACATTCAGTATGGTGTAATACATATCAGTGGAAAATTAAGCCTGGGCTACTCCCTTCCGTGTACAGGGATTAGTGAGATTAGATTTTGAAAGCTTCTGGTAGTTCTTACGTGCTCCCCATGCGTGACAAAAGAAAGCAAAGACTGGAGTCTGGTGTTTGCAAAAATAGACCTGCCATTGTGTTACCCTCAACAATCATCTTATTTGCAGATGATATGATTGCCTGTGTAAAAAATACCAAAGAATCTACAAAAAGCTCCTACAGCTAATGAGTGAATTCAGGAAGGTCACAGGTTATAAGATCAACACAAAATAATCAATTTTACTTTTATATACTAACAATTAACATGAGGAAACCAAAATAAAAAGCACCATACCATTTATAATTGTTCCAATGAAAATGAAATAACTAGGTATACATTTAATAAAACATGTGTATAATTGTATTCTGAAAACGACAAATGTTACTGAAAAAATAAAAGACCTAAGTAAATGAAGAGATATAATGTGTTTATGTATTAGGAGACTCAACATAGGAAATATGTCAGTTCTTTCTATATGGATTTGTATGTTTAATCTAATTCCTATACAAATCACAGGAAGATTATTTATAGTCATAGACAAGTTAATATGAAAAGGCAAAATCCTCAGGTAGCTAAAAACAATTTTGTGAAAGACTAAAACAATAGAAGGAATCACTGTACTCAGTATTAAGACTTACCATATTGCTACAGTGACCAAAAGTGTGGTGTTGGTGGAGACAGACATAAATCAATAGAATAAATCTAAGAACCAGAAATAGGCCCACACAAATTTACCCAAGTAAATTTCTACAAAGGTGCAAAAGTAACTCAGTGGAGGAAGGATAGCCTTTTTAAACAGATGGTGCTGAAACAATTGGCCATCCATAGCTCAAAAAGGAATCTTAATTTTAATATCATAATATATACAGAAGTTAACTCACAATAGATCATGAACTTAAATGTAAAATGTAATTCTATTTAACTTTTAGATGACACATAGGAGAAAATCTTCAGTATCTAGGCTTAATCAAAGAGTTCTTAGACTTGACACATAACATACAATGATCCATAAAACTAAATTGATAAATTGGAAAACATGTAGTTGAAATCTTTGCTCTGTGAATGACCCTGATAAGAGTATCAAAAGATAAGCTGCAGATTAGAGGAAGGTATTTGCAAATGACACACTTGACAAAAGTTCAGTGTGGAGTATAGAATATGTCTCAAACTAAACAGTAAAAATACAATCAACACAATGGTCAAAGACATGAATACACATTTTACCAAAGAGGATATACAGACAGCAAAATCAAATAAAGAAGTGCTTAACCTTTTCAGCCATTAGGAGAAATGTATATTAAAACCTTAATGAGAATATCATTATATGCCAACCAGAATGGCAGAGTGAAAGATAGTGACAACACCACATTTAAGAGAGTGTGAAGAGAAACTAGACCACTCATACACTGTGGGTGGGAATTCAATGGCACAGCCACCCTAAAGAAGTATGACCCAGCAATTAAACTCTTGGTGATTTATCCACAAGAAATTAAACTATTTACACATACACACACAAAACTGTATGTAAATGTTCACAGTCAATTTACTTAAATAACCCCAAACTGGAAATAATCAAGATTTCCTTTAACAAGTAAATGGTTAAGAAACAACAGTATGTCCATGTCATAGAATAGCACTCAGAAGTGAAACAGAATGAGCTATCATATATACACAACAACCTAGATGATGAATCTCCAGAGCATTATGATGTGTAAGCAAAGCTAATCTCGAAAGTTATATACTGTATTTTCCCATTGTTATAAAAACTTAAATGACAATATTATAGAGATTAAGAACAAATTAGTGGTTGCAGGGGTTAAGGACACTGGGAGGGGGGATGTTTAGCAGGACAATTCTGTGGTAATGGAATTGTTCTTGATCTTAACTGTGATAGTGCCAGTATCCTGGTTATGGTATTGAAGTGTAGTTTTGCAAGGCGTTACTTTTGGGGAAAACAGTATAAGTGATAAATGAGAAGTCTCTGTATTATTTTTATACCTTTAAGTTTAATTACATTATCTCAAAGCAAAATGTTATTTAAAAACAAGAAGGAAGAAGAGTTGATTTCACATGGTCATATTATCAACTTTCAGTCATTTCCTATGGCTGTGGGCAGGCTTTTCTAAAACATTCAGTCCCTTTTTGTAATAATAATAACACTAATAACCTATATAATTTATTGAGGTATGCTATGAGTCTGGCAGTTTCCACAAATTTTCCGTAAACATTACAACAAACCTGAAAGGCACATTGAATTATCAGGACTTTACAAAAAAGGAGTTTGTGTCTCAGCAATGCTAAGTCACTTAACAAGGTCACAAAGCTAGTAAATGCAGCACTGGAAATGAGCCCCAGTCTGTCTGACCCAAAGACATGGTTCCAGATCCTTCCAGGTCATCCTGACCTCAGAGGCAGCACAGATGCAGAGCTGGTGCCCTCATGCCACACCACTCACTCCCTTGTGGGCATCAGCCATGGTTGCATTGTGTCGGGGGAGGGGGCGGGCAATGGTGTGACTTTCAAGGTATGTGAATCATTAAGGCACTCAGCATGTCAGACTGGAGTCTCTGCCTTGTTTGGAAAGTGCAAGATACTTTTCAGCAGGTGATTGTTTGAGGATGCTGGGAATAATCTAATCTTCTTTTTCAAATTAGATTTAAGAGGTGTTTTACTCCTCTACTTCTCAAGTGCCTGAGGATCCAGCTGACCGTATTATACATCACATTAGATTAAAGCCAATTAACAACATTGGGAGGGAGTTTCCTCCCTTCATAGCGAGATGGAGCTGAAATCTGTGATTAAAATCTTATGTTAGTGCAGATGAATGAGGGGTTTTAGACAAGTTCCAATTATGATTAAGGCATGGAGTCTAGTAGGTCACATCATGTCGTAACTCCCTGAACTTTCTAATTAGCATTATGGAATAGTTTTGTACTTGGAGTCTAATAAGCAAAGGTGACTCTTGTGCTGAGTGGCCTGCATTTAAATTTTGGATTTAAATTTTGAAAGCCGCAGAGTTCATGAGGAAGAAATAGTTTTGCCCACGTGCTGTTCATAGCATACACATACTCCTGTCAGGGTGAGACAGGAGGTGCCATGGGAGAGCTTGAGGAGGAAAAAAGACAGAGACAAGAAATTAGGGAGCTTATGTTGTCGAGAAGGTCAAGTGCCTGGTTGGACACTGAGCAGACCTGGGTTTGAATATTGGCTTTGCCATTTATAAATTGTGTAGATTTGGATAAGACAACCTGTTTGATTGTCTCCTCAACCGTGTGGAAGTGATGAAACTTGGTTCCTATAAAGATTCTCCCGCAGATGAAGTGAATGAAATATCTAAAGCAGTGGTTGGAGCTTAATAAATGACAGACATATAAGAACAAAACATGACAATTTCTGCACTAAAAGGGACAGTGATTGTCACCTAGTTCACCTAACCCTCTTATTCAGGAGGAGAGTGGGGATGATTTTTATTGTTAGGTGTAGTCTATTGAAATACTATCTAAAATTAATTAAGAAAAATGTTGACTGAATACAGATTATTATGAAACAGAAAATAGTCACTAATATCAAGGTATGAGCATTAATCAAATAGCACATGACATAGAGGTTGAAACAGTCCCATGAAGCAGACACAGGCATCTGGATATCTTAACACACTCAGAAGTTGATGGTAAGCATGGTGATCTCTGAAGGAATGATTTCTACATGCTAGTGTTGTGACAATTGAGAGAGAAGAGACATTTAATACATCAATATTTGAGAGCCAGTCAGAGTGGACACCCACCACAGGAGTGATGAAGGGTGAGCCAGTGGCATCAGCAATTTCCTGACTACCCTGGGGGGTGGGCATCAGCAGGGAATCTCTTTATAACCCTGAAGTGTGTCTCAGGAAAGACCACTTCTGTTCTCTCCTCTCAGGACATGCTCTGCCCATGCTTCCCATGGATTTGAGTGTTTTTGTCTCATCTTTGTTCGTTCCTATGTATATGCTTATTTAATTTGACAGTTCCTAACTTAGATCATCAGAAGGCTGCTGTGTGTGTCCTGGGAATGCTTGTTTTTCTGGGTGGGTGCTCATACTGGTTCAAGAGAGAGGAATTTTAAATTTTCAGGAATTTTGAGAGACATTTTTAAAAAGCCATTGGTAGCTTGAAATTAGCCATAGTAAAGCTATTACATCATGGGATTCTTCAGACACTACATATCAGTCCCAAGCTGTTGATTATCCTTTGCCAGCACAGCTCTGGGTTAGGGTCTTTCCTGGTCAGTTCAGCCACGGTCACTAATGTCCACTCACATGTGCACCTTCTTGTGCATACAGATACTCATTTCCATAAAGATTTTCTGCAGTGGATTTGTGGTTGGTAACTGCTGCCTTGCTCACTGTCAAGATTGCTCCTAGAATTACAACCTAAGGTTGGGAAGACAAAGAGGAGATGGTTTTGAAAGTTTTCCTTCTCTCTTTCTCTGTCTCTGTCTCTCTCTCTCTCTTTTTGGTGGGGTGAGGGGAAGGCTACTAAAATCACTCCTGGAATTTAAGTTGATTTTCTAAGTCCCAAAAGTCTTGTTGCAAAATAGTTGATTACCTATCTACAAATAAGTGAATTTACTTTGATTTCTCTTAAATTTCCTGTGTTTTGCCTTCTGCTTAATTATAGCAAGTATACTATGTAACCCTGCAAGCAACTCTTAAAAAAGTGATAGGCACACAAAACCACAGCATTGAAAAATTGTGAAGAAGCTGCATTTACATGATACATCTTTACCAGGAACTAACGTCCAGTTAATTTTCTTATTAATTTTTACTATATTCCTTTGAGACTGGGACAAAGAAGTTATCATTATCCTCATTTCACAAATGAAAAATACTAAGGCCTAGGCAGCCTAAGTGATTTCTACTGTCTCGGTAATTCTGAAATAGAAGCAAATGATTCCGACACCAGTGAAACCCAAGGGTAAGAGAACAGTAATTGAATAAGCCTTAGAGTAATCACTTAGGAAAACCACAAACTGAAATAAATGATTAGGATAAACAGTGTCATACATCCCAATTGGTCCTGTAGCTTGTTTAGAAAGAGCTGCATAAACTGTATGAGCTGGCTCCCTGGCTAACCTCTTGCAACATTTGTATCAAAAGCAATAAGGCAAGGGTGGTATGCAGACCTGCAGAACCCAGTTCTTACAGGGAAGAGGGCCTCACACTGTGCTGCTCATTTACCAGTTATTTTCATTATGAGCAAACATATATGTGTGTGTACATACACACAAAAATACACACAAATATGTGTACACATACACGTACAAGGGGGGACCCCAAAACTCCGGAATTTATTTATTTAAAAATGTGTATTTATTCCTACATGTTTAAACTTCAGTCATCTTTAAAGTATTCTCCATGTGATGCAATACACCTATCCAGAGGTGTCTTCCACAGCTCAAAACAGTTTTGAACTTGTCAATTTTAATGCCTATTAGTGCTTCTGCCATTTTTTGTTTCTCCTCTTCCACATTGACAAAACATTTCTCTTTGGGGACTTTTTTCATCTAGGGAAACAAAAAACAGTCACTCACAGCTATATTGTGTGAATAGGGAGGGTGGGACACAGAATTTTTTGGTCAAAAACTGCTAAACACTCAGTGCAGTGTGGGCAGGTGCTCTCATAGATCACCCATCATGAAATGGGCATATACAATGAATATTAAAAAAAAAATCACTGAAGCTAAATGCTTCACAACAATACCAGCTGATGCACTGATACAGATGGGATCCTGTAGCAGGGGCAGCATATACTACAAGGGGCCCACCCTCCAGAAGATGATTCCATTTTGGGGGTCCCCCTAGTATATACATGTATACACACATTCATATACACACATATACATCTAGAAGCACATTTATATACACATCTGTACACATACATGTACATGCACACATATATACACATGCAAAGTTTCACACAACTAGATTAACATGGCCTTATCATATGAGAAGGTGGGGACCTGTACAGATTTGTTTTCCTCATACTTTATATGTGCCTTCTCATTCTACTGTCCTATTTCCACCAAAAGACCTCTTCGTTATCAGTAAAACAAATTTATAGCCTAAATAAAATCAAATTTGCATATGATTTTATATTTACTATACACTTATATACTATTTTATACATACATATTTGGAGGATTTTTTAATGCTCAATATTATTGTTTCTTCCATGCAAGTGACACTGTATGCACACATTTTTCTTAATCCTGTAGGAATCCTTTTGAGTCAATTGGCATGATTTCAAATTATTATTTTTTATTGTTTTTCAGTATTCCATGCTGTAGATATACAATATTTTATTCAAACATTTTCTATTGATGCATAGTCCCTCTGTGAACTGTAGTCTTTATTTCTATAGGACAGATGCTCAGAGCTGTTCTTTCATGGCCAAAGGAGATACACGTTTTCAATAATCAGATTCTTACAAACTGTTTATTAAAAGTGGTAATATTACTGTAGCAATGTGAGGGTGCCCTATTCCTCATTTGTCTGTCTTTAGTAAATACAATCTCTTTTTAAAAAGACTATTTGATAGATTGCTAAATGTAAAAAAGTATTAAATATTACTTTAATTTGCATTTCACTCATAATTACTGTCTGAGCATTTTGTGCATATCTGCTGGCCGCTGGGATTTGCTTTTGTGTAAACTGCCTCTTCCAATCTTTTGCCCCGATTCCTTCACTTGCATTTTTATCTTTTGGTGAATCTGTGAGAGATTTTTTATATTATTATTAATGGGCATCTACATGTTTTCTTCACTGGAAATACTCTCCCTAGTATTTGTTTCCCAAGTATTTGTGTTTTGACTTCCTTTACAGCACAGCACATCACACATAATTTTACTTTTGCCCAGAGAATGTCTATAGATTCTCCTAGACTTTCTTGCATTTTTAAAAGTTTAAGTCTTTAGTCCATTTGGAATTTATTTTTAACATAATGTAAAAAGGGATTCCAGTTTTATATTCTTCCAGATGTGTAACCAGCTGTGTCTATACCATTTACAAAACAATTCATCATTTAACATTGAATTAAAATGCCATGACTGCCATTTATCACATTCATATATACATTGTGGTCTGTTACCTAATTCTCTTTCTTATTACACTTATCCATTTGTGTGTTTCTAGTCCAAACCACAACTGTGTAACTCCAGAGATTCATATTAATGATTTCCTGAAACAAAAATTTAAAAATAATTCAAAATGTTCTTACTCATTCTCTAAACTTCATACCCGCATATTCTTTTTTCTTTGTTCCTTTAACAAATGTTTTATATTTCATTTTATTTTTGTTTATTTTTATAATATATTTTCACCTACCATTTAGTCTTCTTACCCCATTCCCCACCCAAACACCACACTGTTGTCCATGTTCATGAGTCCTTTTTCCTATTTGCTCAATCCTTCCACCCCATAACCTCCCCCTCACCAGAACTGTCAGCCCGCTATCTATGAGTCTGTCTCTATTCTGTTTGTTATACAGTTTGTTCATTAGATTCCACATGTGAGTGAAATCATATATTTGTCTTTCTCTGACTGGCTTATTTCACTTAGCTTAATGTTCTCCAAGTCCCTCCATGCAAAGAAATTTTTCTTTTTTTATGGCCAAGTAGTATCCCATTGTATAAATGCCCCATTTACTGATGGACATTTAGAGCGATTCCATATATTGGTGATTGTAAATAATACTGCAATGAACATATCAGTTCTTATGTTATTTTGAATTAGTGTTTGGAGTTTCTTCAGATAAATTCTCAGAAGTGGAATTGCTTGGTCAAAAGGCAGATTTACTTTTAATGTTTTGAGTTATCTCCATACTTCTTTCTACAGTGGTTGCATCAATGAGCATTCCCACCAACAATACACAAGGGTTCCCTTTTATCTATATCCTCTCTGGAACTTGTTGTTTGTTGATTTATTGATGATATCTATGTTGACAGGAGTGAGGTGATATCTCATTGTGGTTTTAATTTGCATTTCTCTGATGATTTGTGATGTTGAGAATCTTTGCATTTGTCTATAGGCCATCTATCTGTATTTCCTCTTTGGAGAAATGTCTATTCAGGTCCCCTGCTCATTTTTCAATTGAGTTGTTTGTTTGTTTGGTGTTGAGTTTTGTGAGTTCTTTATAAATTTTGGATATTAACCTTTTATCAGATGTATTGGTGAATATGTTCTCCCATTCCGTGTGCTGTCTTTTTAATTTTGTTGCTGGTTTATTTTATTGTGCAAAAACTTTTTGGTTAGATGTAGTCCCATTTGTTTATTATTTCTTTTGTTTACCTTGCCAGGGGAGATATATCCGATAAAATATTGTTAAGGGTAACGTCTGAGATTTTATTGCTTATGTTTTCTTCTAGGATTTTTATGGTCTAGGTTTCCGGTCTAATGTTTGTCTTTAACCCATTTTGAATTTATTCTTGTGAATGGTATAAGAAGGTGCTCTAGTTTTATTTTTCTCTACATATTTGTCCAATTTTCCCAATACTATTTATTGAATAAACTATCTTTGGTTCATTCTGCTTGCTTCCTCTGTTGAATATTAATTTACAATAAGGGTGTGGGTTTATTTCTGGGTTCTCTATTCTGTTCCATTGATCTATGTGTCTGCTTTTATGCCAAATCACGCAGATTTGATTACAATGACCTCATGTATAGTTTGATATTAGACGGTGTGAGTTCTTTAAGTTTGTTCTTTCTCCAGATCGCTGTTGCTATGTGGGGTCTTTTATGTTTCCATATGGATGTTTGTTTGGTTTATCTTCTTTTTCCTGCCATGTTTTTTGTTTACTTAAACATGTTTTAGAATTCCATTTTCATTTATTTATTGTTTTTCATGTATATCTTTTTGTATAACTTTTTTCAATGTGATTTTTATTTATTTAATTCTTTTTTAGCAGTTTTTAAAAAATATATTTTATTGATTATGCTATTACAGTTGTCCCATTTTTCTCCCCTTTATTCCCCTGCTCCTTGTACCCAGCTCCCACCATCATTCCTTCACCTTAGTTCATGCCCATGGGTCATATATATATGTTCTTGGCTTCTCCATTTCCCATGCTATTCTTAACCTTCCCCTGTCTATTTTGTACCTATCATTTATGCTATTTATTCCCTGTACCTTTTCCTTCATTCTTCCCCTCTCCCTGATGATAACCCCCATGTGATCGCTATTTCTGTGAATCTGTTCCTGCTATAGCTGTTTGCTTAGTTAATTTTCATTTTTGTTTTTGTTTTTTTTAAGTTCAGTTGTTGAGAGTTGAGAGTTTCTTTTCATTTTACTGTTCGTATTTTTTATCTTCTTCTTTTTCTTATATAAGCCCCTTTAACATTTCATATAAGGGCTTGGTGATAATGAATTCCTTTAACTTGACGTTATCTGGGGAGTACTTTATCTGCCCTTCCATTCAAATGATAGCTTTGCTGGATAGAGTAATGTTGGATGTAGGTCCTTGCCTTTCATGACTTTGAATACTTCTTTCCCATACCTTCTTGCCTGCAAGGTTTCTTTTGAGAATTCAGCTGATAGTCTTCTGGGAACTCCTTTGTGGTAACTCTCTCCTTTTCTCTTGCTGCTTTTAAGACTTTCTCCTTATCTTTAATCTTGGATAATGTAATTATAATGTCCCTTGGTGTGTGCTTCCTTGGATCCAAATTTTTTTGGACTCTCTGAGCTTCCTGGACTTTTTGGAAGTCTATTTACTTTGAAAGATTAGGGAAGTTCTCTTTCACTATGTTTTCAAATAGGTTTACAATTTCTTGCTCTTCCTCTTCTCCTTCTGGCATCCATATGATTCAGATGTTGGAACACTTAATATTGTCCCAGAGATTCCTGAACCTCTCCTTGTTTTTTTTTGAATTCTTTCTTCATTCTGTTCTGGCCAAATGTTTATTTCTTCCTTCTCCAAACCATTGATTTGAATCCTGGTTTCCTTCCCTTCATTGTCGGTTCCCTTTATTTCACTTTTCATAGCTTTCACTTTTTCCTCTATTTTGCTACCATACTCAGACATTTCTGTGAGCATCCTGATTACCAGTGTTTTGAACTGTGTATCTGATAGGTTGGCCATGTCTTCATCGCTTTGTTTTATTTTTTTCTGGAACTTTGATCTGTCCTCTCATTTGGGTCATATATATATATATATATATATATATATATATATATATATAGTCTCAGCATGCCTGTTATGTAGTAAGGGGTGTAGCCTTAGATATTCACCAGAGTGGGGCAGCCCGTGTGCTGTGTTGTGGTGCTGTATGTGGGGGAAGGGTCTGAGAGGGAACAATGTCATTTGCTCAGCTATTTGGCCAGCTTTCACTCACTTCCACCACTACCCACAAGCAAATTGGGCTCTTGTGCTGATTACTTGGCAGGTGGGTTTGTGTATGTTCTAGGACTCTGTGGGTCTCTCCAAAACCTCTCCTGTGAGGCTGGGAGTTTCTCCTGCCTCCTCAATCCCCACAGGGTTTTTTTCATTTAGAGGTCTTGAAGCTTTATTTCCCTGCCCTGAAACCCTTGGTTGTGTGGTCTCTCTCACTTCCCAGTTTTTCCTCCTTGTTTTATCTGCATGCAAATGTGGAACTGCCTGCTCTGCCAGCCGCTGCCTAATGCAGGCCTCTAGCCTGGAGGACTTGCTGTGAGTCCTCTCCACCATGGCTTCCCATTTCTGTCTCTCCCACTGGTCTGAATGAATGTTTCTTCTTTAACTCCTTGGTTGTTGGACTTCCACACGGTTTGATTTTCTGGCAGTTCTGATTATTTCTTTTTTTAATTTGTTGTCTTTCTTTTGGTTGTGTGAGGAGGCAAAGTATATCTACTTATGCCTCCATCTTGGCTAGAGGTCCTCTCTCTGTATAAGTTTTCTATTGGTTACTCTAGGTATTATATTATAACATATCACAGTTTAGTGATGTCTTTTTACAAATTGGAATGAATTGTAGAAATATTCATTTCTATTATGGATTGAATAATGCCATTCAATATTTGTATGTTGAAGCTTAGATCCACAATATGACTACATTTGGAGATGTCTTTTAAATATGAATTTTTGAAACATTGTTCTAGTTCTTTGAAATATGTCATTGGAATCTTGATTAGAATTGTGTTGAATCTGTAGATTGTTTTGGGTACCATGGGTATTTTAATGATATTAATTCTTCTTATTCATGAACATGGTTATGTGCTTCCACTTACTTGTATCTCTTCAATTTCTTTCTTCTGTGTCTTATAATTTCCCTAATACAGGTCTTTTACATCCTTGTTTAGATTTATTTCTAGGCATTTTATTCTTTTTGAACCAATTGTGAATGGGATTGTTGTCTTAATTTCCCTTTCTGTTAGTTCATTATTAACATATAAAATGCACCTGATTACTTGATATTAATTACATATCCTGCTGCACTGCTGAATTCATTTATTAGTTCTAGGAGATTCTTGGTTGAATCTTTCAGGTTCTCTATGTACAGTATTGTCATCTGCAAATAAAGACAGTTTTACTTCTTCCTTCCCAATATGATGCCTTTAATTCTTCTTGTGTGGTTGCTATGGCTAAGCCTTCTAGTACTACGTTTAATAAAAGGGATAAAAATGGACATCCCTGTCTTGGTCTTGATCTTAAGAGGAACACGTGTAGTTTTTGCCTGTTGAGGATGATGTTGGCAGTGGGTTTGTCATAAATGGCTTGTATTACATTTAGGTACGTTCCCTCTGTTCCCACTTTGCTGAGGGTTTTTATCATAAATAGGATAGCTGGAATTTATCAAATGCTTTTTCTGCATCTGTTGACATGATCATGTGAATTTTATCCTTCATTTTGATTATATGGTGAATCACATTTATTGATTTGCAAATATTGTACCAACCTTGAATTCCCAGAATAAATCTCACTTCATCATCTTTTTGATGCATTGTTGCATTTGGTTTGCTAATATTTTATTGAACATTTTAGCATTAGTGTTCATCAGGGATATTGGTCTGTAATTTTTTTCTTTGCAATTTCTTGATCTGGTTTTGGAATTGGGATAATGGTGGCCTGATAAAATGAGCTTCAGAGACTTCCTTCCTGTTGAATTCATTGAAATAGTTTGAGAAGTAGAGGTGTTAGCTCTTCCAGGAATATTTGGTAAAATTCACCTGTGAAGCCATCTGGTCCAGGGCTTTTGTTTGTTGGGATTATTGCTTCAATTTCACTATTTCAAATCAGTCTATTCAGATTCTCTGATTCTTTCTGATTTAGTTTTGAAAGATTATATGTTTCTATAAATGTATCCTTTTCATTCCTGTTGTCCAATTTGTTGGCATGTAGTTTGTTGTTATAATATTTTTCTTGTAATCCTTTCTATTTCTTTGGTGTCAGTTATTTTTTTCTCCTCTTTCACTTCTGATTTTATTTATTTGGGTCCTTTCTCTTTTTTTCTTGATGAGTTTGGTTAAAGGTTTGTCAATCTTCTTTACTTTTTTAAATAACTAGCTCTTTGACTTATTAATATTTTATATCAATTTTAGACCCTATTATTTATTTCTGCTCTGATCTTTATTATTTCTTTCCTTCTACTCATTTTGAGCTTTATTGTTCCTTTCCAAATTATTTTAAGTGTTTAGTTAGATTGTTTATTTCAGTTTTTTCTTATTTAGGGAGATAGGTCTGTAATGCTATATATCTCCCTCTTAGGATTGCTTTCCCTGTGTCCCACGTATTGTAGGTTGTTGTATTCTCATTTTAATTTGCTTCTAGGTATCTTCTGATATTATTTTATCTCATTGTTGACCATTCATTGTTTAATTACATGTTATTTAGCTTCCATGTCTTTGTGTATTTTTCAGTGTCGTTCTTGTGATTGATATTTAGTTTCATAGCATTATGGTCAGAAAAAGTGCTTGATACAATTTCTTCCTAAATTTATTGAGACTTGTTCTGTGTCCTAACATGTGGTTTATCCTAGAAAACATTCTGTGTACACTTGAAAAATATTATGTTCTATTGTTTTATGCTGAAATGCTCTGAATATATCAATTTAACCCATTTAATCTAGTGTGTTGCTTAAGGCTGCAGTCCCATTGTTGATTTTCTGCCTGAAAGATCTATCCATTGAAGTCAATGTGGTGTTCAAATACCCTGCTATGACTGTATTACCGTCAATCTATCTCCCTATATGTCTATCAAGATTTGCTTTACTTATTTAGGTGCTTCTATGTTTGCGCATAAATGTTTAACAGGGATTTATCCTCTAGTTTGATTGTTTCCATGTCATTATGCAGTGTCCTTCTTTGTCTCTTACTATAACCCTGGTTTTAAAGTCTATTTTATTGTACATAAGTATTGCTACCCCAGATTTTTTTTCCTGTCCACTTGCATGAAATATCTTTTTTCATCCCTGTACTTTTAGTCTGTGTGTATTTTTCAAACTGGAATGGGTCTCGTGTAGACAGCATGTATGTGAGTCTTATTTTCTTATACATTCAGCTACCCTTTGTCTCTTGGTTGGAGCATTTAAGCTATTTATATTTAAGGTGATTATTCATAGATATATATTTAGTGCCATTTTATTTTTAAACTATTTTCCTCTTTTTTTCTTTCTCTTCTTCTTAAAGCAATTCCTTTAACATTTTTTTGCCACACTTGTTTATTGGTAACAATTCCGTTAGCTTTTTCTTGTCTGGGAAGCTTTTTATATTTCCTTCCATTTTACATGAGAACCTTGCTGGGTAAAGTAGCCTTGGTTGTAGGTCCTTGCTTTTTATCACCTTGAAAATGTCATGCTAATCCCTTCTGGCCTGAAATGTTTCTGTTGGAAAATTAGAAGACAGTCTAGTTGTAATTCCCTAGGAGGTAACTATTTGCTTTTCTCTTGTGGCTTTTAGGATTCTCTTCTTGTCTTAAACTTTGCCATTCTAATTATGGTACGTCTTGGCGTAGGTGTCTTTGGATCTTTCTAGTTTGGGACTCTGTGCTTCCTGGACTTGTGTGTCTTTTTCCTTCACCAGACTAGGGAAATTTTTTGGTCATTATTTCTTGAAATAGGTTCTAAATCCTTTGCTCACTCTCTTGTTCTTCTAGCATTCCCATGAAGAGGATGTGGTTATGATTTGTGCTGTCCCAAATGTTCCTTAAGCTCTCTCTCTCTCTCTCTCTTTTATTATTTTTTCTTTGTGCTGCTCTGCTTGGGTGTTTTGTTTTGTTTTTTTCCTTCTTCTTCTTTCAACCTTATCTTCCAAAACACTGATTCAGTCTTCTGCTTCTTCTAACCTACTGTTCATTTCATCCAGGGTAGTGTTTATTTCTGATATTGGATCTTTAATTCTCACTAGTCCTTTTTTAATTATTTCCATGTCTTTTTTCATGGTGTTGCATATCCTTTTCATCATTACTCTAAACTATATATTGTATAAATTGCTTGCCTGTATTTCATTTAGTTCTTCCTCTGGAAATTGCTCTTGTTCTTTCATTTGGAGTCTTTTTCTTTGTCTTATAATTTTTGCTCCCTCTTTATGTTTGTGTCTATGTATTACGTAGTTCTGCAAAGACTCTGGTACAGACTAATGTCAGAAGCTGCCTGTGACTGCCCTTGGGCTACTTATTTGTAACCAGCACCAATCCACAGCTTATGGATTCTTTTCCTGAGCCTGGGTGTGTGAAAAAAGAACCAGGATGCCCACCAAGGCTGGCTTTTTCCAGCACCAGGTCTAGGGGAGGGTCAGCTATTGTCTCAGAGTTCCCATAGATCTGCCTTTGCTGGAAGGCTTTCTGTTAAATTTTGTCTATGAACTAGCTTCCAACTATACTCTTTAGCAGCCAAGCTTAAACTTCACAGGGTAGGGCTAGTGTGTTACCTGCAGGAAGGGTTATTGTTGTCCATCAGGCTGAAGCCACTTGCAGGGGAGTGTTCTGCATGAGAAAGATAGCTTCTACAGTATGAAGAATGACTGATCCTGGTGGCTGCTCTGCTGGAGCCCAGGTTAAATGGCTGCAAAAGAAAGTTTGTGCATTGGCCCTTTAAGAGGCTCTCTGTATGTCTCGCTGTCTCTTCTTGACAGACAGAAACCCCACTGCTTTTCACATGGGTTCCTTTCATGGTACTGGTACTGTAGGTTGGAGAGCTCAGTTTGGGATTTAGATCCCACACTTCTCAGGAGGAAGCCCCTGGTGGCTGAAATATCCCTCCGTGACTTCAGGGGTCACCCATGTGAGCCCAGCCAACCCTCTCATGCCTTCTCCCACTCCCTACCAGTCTCATTGTGGTGAAGCGGTTTCTTCTGTTTGTCTTTGGTTCTAAGGCTTCTTGCTAGCTAATGTTCAGTTGGTTATTCAGGGTGGTTATTCTTTAGATTAGTTGTAACTCCAGTTTGGTCCTGGGTGGAGGTTAGTGTAGCTTCCATTTACTCCACTGCCATTTTGGATTGTGATATACTATTTCAAATACTTTTTTAAATTCAATCTCTTCATATGTTATTGAAGTTCTAATTAAAACTTCATTGCATGTGCAGTGGAACTATTGATATTTTGGTCTATATGATATATCACTATGAATCTTATAATCTACTTTTTTTCAGTCTTTTTTTTTAATATTTTATTTATTTATTTTTAGACAGAGGGGAAGGAAGGGAGAAAGAGAGGGAGAGAAACAGCAATGTGTTGTTGCCCCTCACATGGCCCTCACTGGGGACCTGTCCTGAAACCCCGGCATGTGCCCTGACTGGGAATCGAACTGGGACCCTTTGGTTCCCAGCCCGCGCTCAATCCACTGAGCTACACCAGCCGGGCTTTCAGTCTTATTTTATAGCTTGTCTTTGGCCACAAGTGTCCTCAGAAGCTGGAAAATGAGACAGGGCATTGTAGTCAGTATAAGTGAAGACAGTGCAATAAAGGTCACTGTCTTCCGTGATTCTCCTTCTAGGTTTATTTTCATGGCCCCACTTATCCTCTGAGTCTGTTATTTGCATGCTTTCTCTCACATTATGTTACAGAAAACTTCTTTTGCTAGAATCCCTTGCCCTCTGGCTTCCTACTACATTTATTCAATGGGGAACACCAAGAGAAGATATGAGGACAGAAGCAGGGAAAGGAGAGGTTATCTCATCATATTTTTTGCCTACTTCTACCAGAATCCCTAGTAGAAGTGCATGTATAGAAAGGTTCTCCTCTTGTCAGCTTCTTCCATGATTTCAGCTCCCACTGCGGAGCCTGGCTTTGCAACTTTGCTAGCACCATCTCTTTCCTAAGCTCCTCAACCCTGTAGAAGTAAGGGGTGACTGCTGTGCCTAAATACAGGGTTGCTTGTTGTTCTCTATTTTTGATTTCACATTTTACCATCCCCAAGCAACTAATTCTCTGGGTTAACCCCTTTCTGTTTGAAACATTTAGAGTTATTTGTGTTTTCTTCACTGAACTGTGACTAACACACTCTCCAAATATGTTTCCCATCACTCTCTACCTGGTGTCTTGCCCTTTTTTGGAAAACACCAACAAAATGAGATTTTTCTGCATCTTTGCATATCTTCTTCCTTTTGTATAGCAGTCTTCTGACTGGGTTATTTACTACACATATATCTGTTTCTCTCTACCCACTGCATCACATGCATGCCTCCAGAGATCACTCCAATAATATACTGTCTTCATACTAGCTGTTGAGCAGCTTGACAGCAGCTTGTATGGATTTTATTAATTTCCAGTGCCTGTTCCACTGTGTGGCAAGAGCAGATACTCTGTATATTTGTCAGGGAAAAAAGGGAGGAGATCTGTATCTCCTCTCTTTTTTCCCTGACAAATAGGGGAGAGCAAATGTAGAGATAAAGGGACACATTTTCATATTACAGGGGTGAAATAATACCTCTTAGATCATTAGAAATGACTTAATTTGGGACAGGGTGGGATCATTTAGAATGGCTTTAAATGTATATAAATGTTAAAAATATCTATTTGTGGGGTGTAAGTTTAAAACATGATCATGTATGTTAAAATTTATCAGTAAGTCTATAAATATATGTTTAAAAGTCTCTTGCTTGGAGTCACTAAATAAGTACAGTAATACTGCAATAAGACAAAATAATAATATTAATAATATAATAGGCGTACAGTTTGGAAGTCAAGATTGTCTTCATTTGCTGTCTACATAGAAAATCCTGTTACTATAAAAAGGTACTAGAAATATTAAGTGACCTTAGAAAGGTTGTAGGCTAGGAAGCCAGTATGTAAAACTAAATTGAAGTTCTATATATGTGCAGTGAAAAATTGGAAATACAAATTAAAATAGTAATATAATTCACAGTAGCAATAAAATGAAGATACTTGGAAATGAATATAATAAATAATGTGCAATAACAATATACTGGAAACTATAAAACATTGCTAAGAAAGATGTCATACAATCTAAACAAATGATATATTCCATGATCATGTATCAGAAGACTCAGTGTTATGAAGATATAACTGGCCTATAACCACAACATAGTTGCAATCAAAATCACAGCAGGGTATTTAAAGAAATTGATAAGATACATCTAAGATTTATATAGAAATGTAAAGGAACAAGAAACAGTAGAAGAGTTGGAAAACTTATTTTATCTGGTTTAAAGATTCATTCTAAAAGTTAGAGTAATCAGGTCAGTATAGTACTTTTTTTTAAAAAACAAATTAAGAAATGATTTTTTTTTAAAGATTTTACTTATTTATCTTCAGAGAGAGGAGAAGGGAAGTCGAAAGAGCAATGTATGGTTGCCTCTCACATGGCCCTCATTGGGGACCTGGCCAGCAACCCACGCATGTGCCCCAACTGGGAATTGAACCGGGACCCTCTGGTTCCCAGCCCGCGTTCAATCCACTGAGCTACACCAGCTGGGGCAGTATAGTACTTTTTTAAGGACAGACATTTGGAGTAATAGAAAGAATGCAGAGTCCAAAAATAGATTCACATACATGTGCTCAGTTGATTTCCAGCATAGGTGCCAAGGTACTTCAGTGTGGGAAACAACATAATTGACAACAGTATTTTCAAAAAATAATGCAGGAACAACTGAATATCCATATTCAAAATAAATAAATAAGTAAATACCAAATTTTACCTCACGCCATCTATAAAACTAACATGAAATGGGTCACAGACATAAATATACATCTTATAATTATATAACTTTTAGATAAAATTAGGAAAAATCATCAATTAGGCAAAGATTTCTAGAAAAGACATAGAAAGCAGGTATCAAAATATTAATGAGTAATTGTACATTGTCAAAAGTACAAAATATTTCTGCTCTTTTTAAAATGCCAATAAAATGAAAATAAAGCAACACATAGAAAAAATATTTGCCAAACGTATATTTTGACAAAGGACTTGTGGTGAGAATATATAACGGAGTTTTATAAATTAGTAGTAAAACAAACATCTCAATTAAAGTAAAAATATAAAAAATATAACCAACATTTCGCCAGATAATATATGTGAAGGGCCAAGAGGCACATGGAAAGATGCTTATCATTAGAGAAAAATGCAGCTGAAACTAAATGAGATGCCTCTACAAGTCTCTCAGATGAAACGAAGAGCAAAGCTGACAGTACCAAGTTCTGCTGAAGATTTGAGATAACAGAAACCTCCACATTGCAGAACAGACAGTTTCTCCCAAAGTTAAATACAAACTCACCATATTACCAAGCAATCAAAATCCTAGGCATTTATTTATGAACAATAAAAACTTGTCCATAAAGAGACCTGGACATCACTTCCATAGCCTTACTAATAATGGCCTTGAACACAACCCAAATGCTAATTAGTGAACAAGCCATGGTGACTCTATACAATGGGATATATTCCTCCACAATAATAGATGATAAACTACTTATACTTTCAATAATATGGATAGATTTAAAAGGTATATTAAATATAAAAATCAAAACCAATAACTTCAAACAAAGTGATTGCATTCCTATGATATATATTTTAGCAAAGGCAAACTGAAGGACAGAAAACCTGTGGTTTCCAGGGGCGAGGGTAGAAGGGGCATGAGGGACTTTGAGGGATAATGGAAATATTTCCTAGTTAGGTCATAATAGCGGGTACATGACTGTATTCATATGACAGAACTCATCCTATTGTATACTTTAAAAATGTGTATTGTATTTTATCATAAGTACATTATACCTCTATTAAAAATAATTTAAAATATTGGTTTCCATCATACATATATGTTATTTTTTCCACCACACAATAATATATTGAAAACTTATCTTGTACTGTTAGAGAATGATAATGAAAATATGAAAATAGCCTAAATAATAGAAATCAATCTATTTTGTTGTCAGTGGAAATATTTAAGTGTGTTTCATAAATCTTTGCATATTGAAACATTGTGTAAGCAAAGTTGTTTGAATTGCTAGCTGTGATACATTGATTTCACCATGGCTAATGAATGGTAAGTGAATTACAATGCTCTTGAAATGCTAAGGATGTGGAATAGGGGGCAACTGAATTTGCCCCTGTATTTTCTGTGCAAAGTGGCGGAACCAGGTGGTAAACATGAGTCCATTGGACCTAATGTCCATGCTCTGTACACAAAGTATACTGTTTCTAAATACTAATCTATGTGAGCACTGTGAAATATGAAATTTACAATTAGATATTTTCAATAAATATGTTTTGTGCTTTAAATAAATGTATTCAATTCAAAGTTCTTTTGTATATTACAAGATTGCCTTTTGTAGCAAAATGCTCTTTGTTTCTGTCTCTTTATACTTTGGATACTGGATATTGTTTCATGCAGATAGATAAATGATAGATGATAGATAGATAGGTGATAGATAATGGGCAACCAAATATTGTTTAATGTGTAATTCAAGTCATCTGAATACCACTATATTCAAGTTCATAGTCATCCCAAAGAATAGTTTTAGTTATTGCCTTTAACAAACTTTAGCAACAGAACATTTTGAATAGTTCAGCAACTAATTGCCCAAAAGAGAATTATTGTAAGGACAAGTACACTCAAGGCAAAATGAACTGTTTTAAAGAACATTATGAAAGCAGGAACATCTAGGCACCAAAATCTTGACTGTAATTTTCAGAATAGGTCTTTGCTGGCTACAAAAATACCTGGAAAGGCTATTTGAGGACTTTGTGATTTCATCAGAAAAATTTAGTTCAGGATAATCAACTAATTATATTAAATGAGAAATTTGTATAATTTATAATTTCTCAACAACACAAACATATACTAAAATAATATAGATTGAGTTATGATATTAATAATCATTATTAATATATCTTCACTTAAAAAGTCTAGGGGAGGAGAAATGGCATTTCTGATCTTTAATAACCAACTCCCTCTCCACCTTACCTTATCATACTGGGATTATAGCACTCTTATTTTAGGGAAGACCTTTGTCACAGAAAGGTTTATTTTTATTCCCTAACAAAGTGACTGTTTAAATTTGAGTTTAGGAACTGAATTTTTTTCAGTTGATTCCGTATATTTCTTCCGAAGTGCTTTGTGAAGTAGCCATTTGTTTTACCACATAAGAATAGTTTCTCTGTTGTACCTCAGCTCTCAGCCTAATTCATGTCTTTAGCTCACTACAATGGAAACAATTTATTCCTTTATCTTTGGAATAAAATCTGAGCTACAAAAAGATCCTATGAATAAGCAGAAAGAGGTGTGCATATCATGACCTCTTAAACCCCTGGGGCATCTTCTCTGGAAGTCCCAGGTCAACATGGCATAGGCTATAGGAAAAATACAATTCAAATTAGTGAATTCTCCTGAGAACAAGACTTGTATTTGGAATGTGGCCTGTCCCTTGGACCTCCATACCAGAAATGTTTTTTTAAACATTTATATATTTACAGATTTGATTTTTAAAAAAATCAAGAAAAATGTAATGCACATTTAAATAACTTAATGGTAAATGAAGCTGTACATACACATTGAATTATCCACCCCACCTCTCTGGCTCCAGGATAGTTGCCTCAGTTAAAGATCAATTTATTGACTAATTTGTTTCTTTGTCTGTAACAACATTTTCTAAACTGTATTTTGTGGAATACCACTATCTATAAGTGATGCTAATTGATGGTCTGAAAGAATTTCAAGGTCAAATGATTTCCAGGAAGGTTGCATAGTACTCAAAATGCTCATTAGCATTCAAAACCCTGTGAGATTTCAGTATAGAAATGTGTTTAATATTTTCCAACCCAATATATTTCCTTGTCAAGTCAGGTATTTTTCCATCCTTTCTTGTCACTAAAAACATATCCATATTTTTTGCTATTGTTCACAAAGGTATGGAGAATGTTGATATCCAAAAATACAAAGCAGTAGACAAAAAATAATTCCCTGAATGCCTTATTATTTGGACTAAATCTATATCTATAGAAGATGAGAAAATACTTTTGAATATTTGGAGTCAGCATTTTCAGTGGATTCAGATTTCTTTGCATTAAGTTGGGAATAATAATTTTTATATACTGACATTTGGTGAGTATTAAATGATAAAATTCAAAAATAATATATGATAAAATAAAATGATAAAATAAAAAAGACATGCATGCAGGTAAGGGTACAAAAACTGATGGTTGTTATTATGACTAATATGAATACTATTATTCCTGAATCTATATTCTTTACCACTATAACTTTGTCTCTTACTACAAATACAGTATCTTATGAAACATTATCTTTTTTGACTATATTTTGTGTAAATCCAATTCTCTTAAAAATGACTGATGTTTTATAGACTTGTCAGCTCTTCCACAAGATCATGAGAAAAGTATTTTTAAAAAATGTATTGTTGTTCAGTTACAGTTGTCCCACCTTTTTCCCTATTGCTCACCCCTTCCCTGTCCGCCCCCACTTCCATAGTCAATTTCCCCACCCCATTTTCCATGCCCATGAATCCTCTATTCATGTTCCTTTGCTGACCCCTTCACATTTTTATGGACCTATGCACAAGAGATTGTGGTGTCGTGGTAAGGTTTATTGTAGTGGAAGACTGCCCCTGTGTCCCATCTCCATCATCCTGCCAGGGGAAAAGTCCTATCATGTCTTCAGCAAGGCCAAAACAAAGGCCAATGTCCAGAGTTTCTGCTCTATATTAAAGCTTAGTCCTTTAGAGCCTGCACAGTCTGCTGTGTGCCCACATGGCTGCTAAACCCACATGGTTGTTTGTGTTCCTGGATGAGAGAATGTATGGATGAATGGTGTGAGTGTGTGTCACTAAGCAAGACAGAGCTTCTTTGTTCCCCTGGGATTATAATGAGGAGTGTTTTTAAAATAATCAGTCGATTTCCCAAGCTTCCCCAGGGTTATGATTGATGGGTCCACCTCCCAGCCAATCCCTTCTTTCCCCAGGCTAGATTGCTGGGCCTTTGTGGTCAAGCACCTCCCCTGTGCTCCCCATCAGTCTCATACTGGATGGTGGAGGGACAGTGCTTCTGGGGAGATTTCCTGTGCTCCTAGGATTAAGTCTCCTCAGCAGCAGTCCCTTTAAGTGTGTGAAGCTGCACCTCTCTTGCTAAGCAAAGAGGCTTATCCTCCCCAGTTTTATTATGCTTAATAATGTCTGACTTCCTTTGCTCTCTTCCTGTTTATAACTAGTTAACTACCTGTGGTAACTGTAATCATCTATAGAGAATGGTATTGCTGTTACAGCTTGTGGAGGACTAAATCCAAATTTTACATCCCATATCCTTTTTTTTTAAATCTTTTGCTGTGTAACAAACCGTTCCGAAAACAGTGGCTTAAAACAAACAAAAAAATTTTTGCCATTTCTCAGAACTCTGCTGATTCAGTGGTCTGAGCCAGATCTGAGTGACATCACCTTGAGTTACCCATTTGCATAAAGTTTGTGTCTAGTCTGTTCTAGTAAGTCAAATCAAGCTTCACTTTCATGTGTGAAATCCTAGTGTTTCTCTACAGCCTTACCATAGAGGTATCTTGGCAAGATCCAATCAGAAGGAGGTGTGCATATCATGACCTCTTAAACCCATGGGACATTTTCTCTGGAAGTCCCAGGTCAATGTGGCATAGGCTATAGGAAAAATGCAATTCAAATTAGTGAATTCTCCTGGGTACAAGACATGTATTTGGAATGTGGCCTCTCCCTTAGTCCTCTATACCAGAAATGATTTTTTAAATCACTTATATCTGTGCAGGTTTGATTTTTTTAAATAAAATAATACAATATATGCCAATAAAAATGTAATGCAAAATTAAATAACAATGGCAAATGAACCTGTATCTACACACTGTTTTCCTCACAACAATGTTACTTTGGAGTATTTGGATTTCTTAAATGGTATCTGATTTCCTAGAATAAGAAGAGAACGTGCAGACCCTTTTAAAGACAAGGGCCAGAACTAAATCAATGTTATATCTGGCACATTTTACTGGCATATTAAGGCAAATCAGACACCAACCCAGATTCAAGAGAGTGGAGAGAGACATCATCTGTTCAGGTAGAGTGGCATGCCTGTACAAAGAGGGAACAAAACATAGAATGATGGCCTTCTTTGGTAACAATTTACTCACCATTATTCATAAATTTAACCTTATACTCTTACTAGACTCTTTTTGACATTTAACAAATGAATTCTGGACCCAGATCTTCACACAATTTAAATTCTTAATATAAGCTTGTTGAATTTGTTCTTCTTCACTCTGGCACATATCTCTGCATTAATAACACCTATTCTGTGCCAGTCTGGGCAAAGTGGCAGAAAATCTGCCCCTGTTCCCTTCCCACTCAGGGCTGAGACAAACATAGACTGCTATGATACAGTGATAGACACCATCACAGGAAAAGTCCTGATATTGGTGTGACACTAAGGATGAAGTCCTTGGGGGTCTTAGAGGATGTTAAGGGGTCATCCCAAAGAAACATCTGTGCTGAGTTTAGAATAAAAGATGTTGGACCCCGCACTTATATCATTAGTAGCTGAGTCCTAAGTGGAAGGAGGAAAAAGTGCTTTTCCAGTGGTTTTCAAAGTGCTGCTCTGACTAGTAGCATCAGCATCATCAGTGAACTTGTGAGAAATGCAAATTCTCAGGCCCCACCAAACACTCTGAATCAGAAACGTTCTGGGTGGAGCTTGCATTCAGATGGATACAGAAGTCTGAGACCCATTGCTTTAGACAACAAGTACAGCGTGTGAAAGCGTAGAGTCTGGGAAAGTATGGTTTACTCTAACCCTGATGGGGAGAGTAAACTCATCCAAAATTACATCAGGGTGAGGACCCACGTACCTGCACTCACAGTCTATTCTGGAGATCCTCAGTATCATTGCTTCAAGTCCTAAGTGAGAATGAGTTACAAAATGGTAAGACTAAAAGAAGAATTAAATAAGAAACTGTCTACCCATAAGATCTAATGAAAGCAAATAGGAGCTAATAGGTTTCTGTGAACTTTTAAAACTATGAGACTTTGTACACCTACTGGGAATTTTCATTTTTATATTTGTGAAAATTTGACATAAGTGGACAAATTTAAAATGAAGCCAGAGCATCCAGCCATTCCAGAGGAGCTGCTTGAATGCCTTGCTTCTTGAACCTTTGGTATGTTTGAACTGGGCAAAATAATCTTTGGACTGGATCAAACAATCATGGTCTTACAAACAGCTCTTTGTGAAGCTAACAGGAAAGTAGCCATCCTGACCACAAGGACTGATAATTGTAGACTCTCTTTCTGAAGATAGACTCAGTAACCAGCTATGTGGAACTAAACAGTAACTCAGCTTGTTAGAATACAAATTCCTTTCTTCTATTCATATAATTGTCTCCCTTTTTATCCTCATAAAATCCCCTTGCCTTCACCTAGTATTTGGAACTCTATTTGTTCTTTTTTCTGAATCTGTGGTACCAGAGTTGCAATTTCTTTGATCCTAACTGAAAGTTTGTTGCCTCTAATTTTGGAATTTTATTTTCAGGTTAACCAATTAATGTAAATTATTTGTAATTTAAAGCAACATACTATTTAATCTTATTTATTTGTAAATGACAGCATGCGATTCAAAGACAGTGTTCTATATTACTTGCTTTATATCTCCAGTTACTCGACTATAATTCCAATTTGTTCTAAGTACTCAACAAATGTTAGATAAATGGACTTTTGAAAGAGTAGAATAAGAACTTGATTGGGAGTTAAGATGCCCCTGTGTAACATCAAATTTTCAATAACTTGGTGAGAGCTTAGGTAAATCACTTATCCTCTCTGAACTTTAGTTTCCTTATCTAACCAAAGCTGGATACTTTAATCTTTTAGCTATGTTTTAGTTATGAAATCATATTATAAATGAATTTTTATAAACAGAAAAAATCTAACTCTCTTTCCACCTTCTATTTAGAAAAGTAGGGCATGTATTATAAATTCAGGCAGAAAAATATTATTTTGACCTTTAGATGAAACTGAAGTGAAATACTTTCTAAGCTACTCCAGAGAGAAGGAAAGATAACAGACAAACCACAGCAGAAGACAGGACTAGTAGAGAGGACAACTCTTTGATTAGGAATTTAGGCTGCAGTTTGAAAGAAGCTAAAATGCCTGGAAAGGTGAGTTATAGTTTTTTAGGTTGTGATGGTTTTTCAAAGCTAAAATAATTTATTCTGGTGAAGATTTAGGAACCAAAATATCTCATGAACACAGGGCAAGTGATCAGATGTAGAAGGCACTCAGAACAGAATTATCTGATAAATATAACAAAGACCCCCAAAATTCATAGAATTCAGGGGTCTCAAATGTATAAAATAAGAATACAAAAATACCAGATGATTGAGTGAAGGACTAATTAATTGGTGTATTATGTGTAATATAATTTTTCACAACTTAGACCATCCCAAAGTTATTGCAGATTTGATCCTTATAAACCCAATGGAATTTATATTTTATTGTAGCATAAATGTCATGATCTTTCTCTCTCTAAATTTTCTAAATATGTTCCTTAAGATGGGTGAACTTTAAATTTTGAAATTTGAAAAAATGTAGGCTAAAATGAATTCCTATCTCTTGATGGTTGGGCATCTTCAACCACATTTACTAGATATCATGAAGAAGGCAAACTTGTGAACGTCTGAAACCTGCCATGCCCTAGTGTGGATGCTAGGGATACAAAGCCTCATAAATTATAGACCCTGACCACAAAGAACCCACAGGGCCTTCTCTCAGGGTTACTCTGAGCGCTGTTAGGAAGATGTAAGGGAAACAGGACTAGAAGAATGAGCTATGTAGGAAAGAGGGCACTGAACATTCAGGGTTCCAAGTCTCTATAAGAGGACATATTTACTTCTCATTGACTCAATGTCCCTGAGATATAACACTGATGACAATGTAGGGCAAGAGACAGAAAGCAATCACAGTGTCTTTGAAACTGCAAGATGGGTTTCCATCCCTATTCCTGATTTGCCTATCTGCTTGTAGCTAGGGACCCTATATCCCTGCTCCTCTCCCTGCAACTGACCAGTAGAGCCTTGGATCAGCTACCACACTTTCTCCAAGCAGATTCCATCTGTGAAGTTTATTAGTGATGATGTTGGGGATGTCACTATTGTCATTATGTGAATGGAGAGTCCTCTAGGAAGGAGTCTCAGGAGTTCACATGCCGATTCCAGGCAAATCTGCTACAGATCAATGCAGGGTCAGGGGGCTCTAAGGGCCCCTAAGGATTCACAGCAGAAAGCTGAGGTTCCTACGTCTGGAATGGGTGTCTCATAACACTTCTTTCAGTTCTCCTACTTAATTACTAACTGTTTAAAAACAGATGGCAAGGAATGTTTCCCCAGGTGTCCAACTTTTTCTTGGCAGCCAAAGAAGTATTACTGAAAAAGGAACTATGATATTTCTAGTTCCAGCTCTGTTCTTTAGAAAGTTCTCTTCTCATGCTCATTCTTTCTCAGCCAGAGTCCTGGTTCTATGATAAAAAATGCTGAATGTTTTGGGAAAGTCTCTTTTCTTCTCTGAGGCTTTGTTTCCATATTATGGTCAACATGGGAGCAAACTAGAAAGGATTCTTACTCTATATTCCTATGAAAATCAACAGTACAAAGGATTGAAGGTTGAGGGAGGTGGCCAGGCGACCTCCTGGCCACCATAGTTAGAGAATGAGGTAGTTACAGAATTTTTATCCACTAGAGCCACAGAAGGAATAGATGACATGATCAGCATGGTTCAATTTAGTAGGGTTTTAAGGAAAAACTTATTTATAAAACTGTGGGCAGGGCTACTAGAACAGGTAAGACAAGACAAAATACCCAGGTACTAGTAACAATGGAAGTTGTTAACACTTTCAGTCTGAAGGAGATGGGAGAATCTGTATTGTGACAGGAATTCTTTTCATCCGCATGATAAAAACGTAACCCCCGGGAACTTCCATGTCTCGAGCCTGACTCCATGAGAATGAACACTCCCGTGCGGGCCTGCGTAAAAATCATGCTCGTGGAAAAAAGAATTCTTTGAAGGGAAATTGGATTAACTTACTTTCTAAGACTTGTTAACTTGCTGGGACCCTTCCCCCGGAGCCAAGGGATTATGCTAATGGCTGCCTGGAACCCCTCGCATAGGTGATGAATAGCCATCCCCATTTTACTGTGTCCTGAGCTTCCTAATAAAACCTGGCTGAGCTACGCTTGAGGCCTTTTCCTGAGATATAGGAATTGGTCCCGTGGCCCCGGACTTCTTCTCCCAGCGTGTCTCAGTGTGAGATTTTTTCACACATCGGGTTACGGTCACCCACGGGTTTCGCTGGGACGAAATCCCCATGACACTGTATCATCAGCATTTGGTAATAGTTGCAGCTATGTTAGAGTAACTGTCTGAGCAAAACCAAGAGAGAGCATGAGAATATCGTGTAAACACCTTCCTCCTCTGTTCTCTTCTCTGCTTGTCTCCAGCTGAGCCTCTCATCTTCTAATTTGCTCCTGGTGAATCCTGTTGGCTAATATCAATGAAAAGCTGGAAAGTGAGGGAGTCCAGGGAGTGCAGACTCAAGGTGTAGCCTCTCTGGGCACAAAGCAGGGCACAGAAGGGTGGCTGCCAGAAATAAACCCTGATGTACTATTGCTCAAATACAATAGAAATTTATTTCTTGCTCAGGTAGCAATCCAGAATGGTATATTAGCTGGTAGATCAATTCCACTCAGTGATCCAGACTCATGGCCTCTCCGGTTTATGACTATACTTTCTCCTAGCATGTTTCAGTATTGACATCCTACCATCAGAAACAAAAAGCAAGGAGGTGAACCTGTACATGTTTCTTATGGGCCATATCTGGAATTGGAAAGTTTTGTTCATACTCAATTTCTCTGGAGAAAATTTGGTTATATTTTCACACCAAACTACTAGGAATGTGATGCAATGGGGAGTACTTTATGCCTCTTAAAAGAGAGGATGGAATTCTGTGAACAACTAGTATCTGAAAGGAAACCCAGTAGAATCCAGTATTCTGAGTTCTCCAGATGGATTTTCAATATCTTGGACCACAGACTTTGAGAGTACAATGATGTTGACTTAAAATCACTGAGCAGAACTCCCATACAAACACAGCAAGAGAAAACCCTAAACTGGTTCTTCAGCTTCTGAACACATGCAAGCAAATTCATGGAGTGATGACTATTTCTCTCTGCACTTTAAATCGGCACACGTTGTTTCTTGAACCACTGCTTCTGTTAATGTTAACCTCCTCCTTTCTTTCCCTCCTTGTCCTGTGGATTACTTATCCCTTGAGCTTCACAAATTAACTTCACCTACAATTTTTCTTAGCCTCAGGGACCCCAGCTGCCACAATCCAGTATTCTCCTCGATTGGCCTCAAGTCCTGACTCTGGAAATTAATCATAATTCTCTCAGTGTAGAGTAAGAAAAAGAGCTACAGGTGTAAATAAATGTTTCTGCAAAAAGGCCTCATCCTGTATCATCTGTCAAGCAAATAGTGTCATTAAATATTTAACTTTGAGAGACCAACTAGAATGGACATGATGGCACGTTAAACCTCAAAATTATGAGGAATGATTTTGATATGTGTTTTTGTTGTTGTTTGATAACTCATTTACATAAATCTCCATTTTACTTTCTTGTTTTTAGATGTTATTTATTTATTTTTAAAAAGAGTGAAAGGGAGGGGGAAAGAGAAGGAAAGACACATCAACGTGAGAGAGAAACATCAATCAGTTTCCTCTGGTATATACCCTGACAGAGAACAAAACCCACAACATAGACATGTGCCCTGACCAGGTATTGAACCGGCAACTTTCTGCTTTGTGAAACAATGCCCAAAACAACTAAGCCACAACTAGGCCTCCATTTACTTTCAGAAAGTTATTTTTGACTTCACCCAAAATGCATAGTGTAAAGAACAGCAAAAGCCATGGTGGCTGTGCCGTGAGCCTGGCTATGTTTCTCTCTGTGTTCTTCAACCATGGGCCTCCAACCATCACAGAAGATGTGCTATCAACAGGGGATCAGACATCAGAGCCAGCTGCACTGCCTAACATTGGGCTTTAGTGCACAGTTTTCTTTCTACTTCATCCATAATTTGAACTACAGCAGACCTTTGCCATTTATAAGAAATGTTCTATAATATTCTAAATTCTCCAAATTTGAATATGCTGTAGTGTGCAATTTCAAACTTAGATGCAGTAAATGTAATTGGAAAGTGTAGTTGAGCCACATGGACATATTCTGAATTGTTCTATAAAAAGAGATCCAAAGTAATTTATAAAGCTATTCTATGGCTAAGAATCACCCCTTTGTCTTCATTGCCATTGCAGACATTAGGATCTGCCTTTTCAGGGTCATTTCTAAAGAAATAAAGTCTTCATACTTCCACCAGTTTGTGCTTAAGCAACAAGGAGATATAAGCTGCACAGTCTCATTGCGAGGCTAACTCAGCAACTCTTACCTCCTAAATCTCCCAGCCTTGGGCAAAACTGTATATTGTTCCAAAGATACAGGTTTTGAGGTATCTGCATTTGAAGTGTGGACTACACAGAAGGCCCTGCCTCTGTCTTTGCCCTTCTGAGTGACGGTTCATATTTCCTTACAAACATTTCTTGGCTCTTGGTGTAAGACAAGTGCTTCCTATGATAGCATGCCATGTCCCGTGCTCTTCTATATCCCACTTTATCACTTGTGCATATTTCAATTAGAGTCCTGTGTTAGACATTGAACTCTTTGGCTAGACCTTGTGACTCAGGAATCATAAAGCAATTGCCTACTTCCCTTGAAGAATTACCTTGAGAATTGTGTGAAGATATTTTATCAACTACCACAAGATCAAGTAGTAGGTGTCAGAGCTAGGGTTTTCCCCAAGACTGACTCCAAACCCAGAATTGTCTAATGCATTTTCACACTGATGTAGATGCCTTTCATCACACCTGAGTTGCACACCTTTCTGCAGCCTCTATTTAATACCTTTTATTGTAGGGTCATTTCTGTCGGGAGCTTTACAAATTCAACCTTAAGCAATTGTTGAAATCCTCTTGGGATATGAACAAGAAAAAGGTACCCCATCTCCATCAAGAGGCTAGACCAAGCACAAATCCTATTTCACATATAGGCAAAATAATTTCAATATTTTTTACCCTATTTACTTTCTTCAATATCTGCTGTTACCTCTTACTGTCCTAGGTATGTTTCTGACTCCATTCCAAAACTTATAGTTCTTTCAGTATTACATTCTTGTAAATGTTAGTCAATCAGTGTGGACCAGTGGGGGGAGAGAACCCTGACCTGTAGTGTTGGCAGATTCAAAGCTGAAACAGTGGTCCAAGTATTTCAAGGACAAGGGCAAGAGAGTGGAAAGTAGATCAAATCATGGGAAGAGGCCAACTTAATGATTACAGAAAGAAGTATAATAGGAACTTTACCTCTGAACATTTGAATAGGTGAGATTAAGGAATCTTGCAACAGCATTAGTGGTGAGATGGGGGCTCTATGGACAAAACAAGTAGGAAAGTGTCCGTACCTAGGCCAGCACCTCTATTTATGTGGATTAAATTTGTGTTGCCTTCTATTAGTGCCCTCAGCCCTATTAGTTCATGTTCAGGGGAAGCCCCTACTGAGAAAGGCAACACGATGAAAATGAGCAACCATGAGTGTCAGGTGGATAAATCTAGAGGGCAGTTTACTTTCACTTAAAAAAAAAATACATTAGCCCTGGCTGGTGTAGCTCAGTGGATTGAGCGCGGGCTGGGAACCAAAGGGTCCTGGTTCGATTCCCAGTCAGGGCACATGCCTGGGTTGCAAGCCAGGTCCCCAGTGGGGGCCACGTGAGAGGCAAACATACGTTGCTGTTTCTCTCTCTCTGTCTCCCTCCCTTCCCCTCTCTCTAAAAATAAATAAATAAATAAATAAAAATCTTTAAAAAAATGAAAAAAATAAAGTTAAAAAAAATACAAAAAACAGCAACAACAGCTTTTTGCACCTAGCACCAGGAAGAAAAAATCCCACACCAATAACCCTTCCCTGGCTGGTGTAGCTCAGTGGATTGAGCGCGGGCTGGGAACCAGAGGGTCCCGGTTCGATTCCCAGTCAGGGCACATGCCTGGGTTGAGGGCCAGGTCCCCATGAGGGCCATGTGAGAGGCAACCACACATTGCTGTTTCTCTCCCTCTCTGTCTCCCTCCCCTCCCCTCTCTCTAAAAATAAATAAAAATAAAATCTTAAAAAAAATCCCATATAGTTTTCTAAAACTTATTCTTCATTAAAGCTTCAAGATGTTCTTTCTTTAAAAAATAAAAGCCTAAATAACTAACCCCAAAAATTCAAGCTTAATTGAGACTAAATACCAGCAAATCTCCAGAAGAAATATAAGCAGCAATTTTGAAGAAAGCATTTTAAGAAAATCTGTGAACATGAAGCAACTATTTTTTCCTTCTGGACAAAAAGTTTCTAATAGGAGTGAAAAAAGTCCCCATATGTTATGAGGAAATATCAATACAAGCATACCTCTTTTCTTTCCATCCTCACCCGAGGATATGTTTATTGATTTTAGAGAGATAGACAGAAAGAAAGAGAGAAACATTGATGTGAGAGAGAAACATCTGTTGGTTGCCTCCCATATGTGCCCCTAATGGTGATCGAAACTGCAACCTAAGTATATGCCCTGACCCGGATCAAACCACACCTTTTTGGTGTACAGGTTGACGTTCCAACCAACTGAGCTACCCAGCCAGGGCAAGGCATATCTCTTTTAATTGCACATTACTTCACTTCACAGATGTTGCATTTCTTACAATTTGAGGGTGAGAACCTCCTACCAGCAAAAAGATTAAAAGTAACTCACTCAGATGATTGTTAGCATTTCTTAGCAACAAAGTATTTTTTAAATTAAAGTATGTACATTTTTTAGACATAATGCTATTACAGACTTAATAGACTATAGTATATTGTAAATGTAATTTTTGTATGCACTAGGAAATAAAAAAATGTATGGCTCTTAATTGTGATACTTGCTTAGAGGCAGTGGTCTGCAACTAAACCCACAGTATCTCTGAGGTATGACTGCAAATATCTTGAGAGAACTCAAACTCTGTGACTTTAGAAGTTCATTACCATTTGTGATGGTTTCCCATTTAATCAATGCAGTGTAGTGGAGCTGGAAGAGGTGATTATTAGGAGGCCATCCATCCATGTGGGCAACCTAAAGATTGCCATGGGATGTTATGGTCTAAAATCCCACCATTCCATACTGTGTATTTGTGGAAATTTACTAGGAATGTTTTGTTTTCCAAGAGCCTTCATTTAAATATCCCAGGAAGGCATATTTTTCAGCAAACACCGTAGCATACTGACTCTCCATCCTAACTGCACATTCTGATTCACCTTGTGAGCTATTCTTTAAAAACAGTATCTGGACTCCTTTCTTAGGACTCTGATTAATTGGGCAGCCTTAAGAGGCCTAGTGTAGGGCCTGAGCATGGACAATTTGTAAAGTCTTGAAGGAATGGAACTTCTGAAGAGCAGAGCATCATGAACAAACTGCCTCTTGAGTAACTTTGGAACGAGTTTTCACCTCTCCAGCACTAATGTGATTCTTAAATCAGAGCTAGTCTTACCATGACAGAAGCAAGCGAATGTTTATACTGTGGCCACTTGGGGGAACCCCAGGCCACAAATCTCTGCTGACCACCTTCTAGTGAAAATTCTTCTTCTTAAATGTGTTGCGTTCTCACCTTTCAAAACCACAGGTAAATGAGGCAAGGGATGTCAAATTGGCTTCCTTTCACATATCACCTCAAATAGATTGGTAATGATTGTTTAGGGAGCTCTGTTGCAAAACAGAGCTGCATCTGATCCCAGAGTAGAGGCTCCATAATTGATTAGTAATGTCTTTCGTGGTTGCTAGGAAAAAGAGGTAGGTTGTATCATCTTTGAATAACCCAATAGAAGCAGGAAACTATCTTCGAGTGACCTTAACTCATCTTTACATATATATTTCATTGTACAGTGCCTAGTGCTGTTAGCATATTAGGGTGTATCACTTTATTTATGTAACTAGCTAGTATCTTAGAAGGCTTTTCGAACTAAGTCACAGAAAATAAGTACTTATTAAGTACCTATAGGTTTTTTGTTTTGGTTTGCTTTTAATTTTTGTTTTCTATGCCTTTCATAAAACACTGTGAGTGCAGAAAACAACATAATTCTTGACTGTAAGAGGCTTATAGTGTCTCCCTAGAGAGGAAAAGTATATATAGAAGTAATGATTAATGAGGACAGCATTATTTATCTGACATAATTATGTACTGTTATAATAAAAATAATCAAGAGAGCAATTTACTAATTATGTGGTTTGAGGAACAATTGTTAATTCTACAGTATGCCAGATGCTGCTCTGACCAACAGGGCATTGAAGGAAAACAGGTTCATCCTCACACTAAACAGCACTGCGTTCTCTAGCAAACCATCAAAATACAACACAGCAAAACACAACGGACAAAGAAATAAAAACAAGCAAACATACAAATGTTCTATCCCTTTAACATTATATAAGGAGTAAGGGCCCAGGCATTAAACAGACCTGGATGCAGGTTCTAGCTTTGTGGTTTGACTGATGGTGTGGCTTTCAAAGCTTCTGAATCTGCAAATCCTTGCTCCCATCTGCAAGGCAGACACACTGAAACCTTCCCTTCGGGACTGTTTTGATATGTATGAAGATGTGTCTACAATCTCTTGCTTAATAAGTTCTCATTAAATAGCAAGAGTTTTGACATTATTTCTTCAGTTTTAAAATGACATTGATTTTAGGATGTGCCCCTGAATTAATAGAAAGTTTTTAGGAAGAAATAAAGCCCTTTATCCTAATGTACATGCCATTGTAATGTGAGTCTGCCTTTAAGAAACTGTAGTTATGAACAGGAAGTTCACTTGGACTGTGAAGCAACGTGGTAAGGTCCAGCACAGACAGCCAAAACCGGCAGAGGGACAGCAGCAAATGTGTTTGTGGAGTTTACCATGTGCCAGGCACTGTCATTAAACATTTAATTGTAATGGGATCCCCACCAGGCTGGTCCTATCAGCATACACATTTTACAGATGAGGAAAGGCGAAGCATGCATTTAAAAGTAAATTGGCTAAGAACTTATACTTAGAGCAAGTGTTTCTGGCAGCCTAAATTTCACCTGGGAAGCCTAACTCTGAGGGCCATGCCCCAGCACCACACTGCTCTTTTCAGGGCTTTCCACTGGAAGGAGACCAGACTATGTCAGGGGGAACTCTGAGAGCTGACAGGGAGGGGGCATGAACTGAGAAGGAAGCTGGTACATATTTTAGAAAGATTGCCCTGTGAGCCAGAAGAAAAACATACAAGGTGGCTGGCATTGAGGTTGGAAGCTCTCAGAGTCAAGAGTACAGGGGAGACCAAGGCATAAACCAAGTGAGGCCTAGTGGTTCCGTGAGATCCTTGAACACCAGCCACACATGAAGGGCATGGGGTCTGATGCTTTCTCTCAAGGAAAAAATGGACACACAAATCCTGATATTTTCCTACACAAAAGCAGACTTTGAGTCTTGCTACTTTTTCTTACCAGGCTATGGATACTTTAAGACAAAGAGAACAATTGGGGTATATTATAGGTTGAACTCTGTCCTCATAAAAGTCATATATTGAAGTCCTAATGCCTCAATAACTCAGAATATGATCTGATTTAGAGATAAGATCTGCACAGAGGAAATCAAGTCAAAATGAAATATTTAGTGGGGGCCTAATCCAATATGACTGGTGTTCTTATAAACATGGAAATTTGAACACACATGCACTTGTAGGGAGAACACCATATGAATGTAATGATGGCCATCTATAAGCCAAGGAGAGAAACCTGGAACAGATCCTTCTCTCACAGCCTCAGAAGAAATCAACCTTCACAATGCCTTAATGTCAATCTTCCAGAACCGAAGGACAGTCAATTCTGTTGTTTAAGTGACCTATCTGTGGTGCTGTGTTATGAAAGCCGGAGCAAACTTATACAAGGACTGTTATGAACACTTAATTTTCAATAGGCTTATTGTTTCTTTCCACATATTTGAAGGAGGAATGTGTATTCATTGTTGTATTTCATATATAACCATTTAGTGGGGAGAGCACATTTCAAAAATATGTATTGGTGTATTCTTATATTTTCTATGTGGTAATTCTAAGAGGACACTTCCCTCTCTGCCTTTTCACATTTGTGTATATATACTCCTGACACCAAAAACTAGGGATAGGACCATGGACATTCATATTGACAAAAAAACAAAAACAAAAGCAAAAAAAAACACTATTGGGCAAACTCATTCATTCATCATTAATTTATTCAACAAATGCACATGCCCATTGTGCTGTAAACTGTAATAGTGTTGAAATTACAAACATTAATAGAGTTCTCAGCATGGCCTTGCATGGAAGCCGGAACATGTATTATAAATGAGTAGTCAATATGCTTTGGGAAAATTAATGAAATAGTTAAATAACAAGGGGATATGGGAATGCCAGAAAGGTATAAGTAACCTACTAGTAGGCTTGTAGTGGGCAGGGGGAGTTAGAGAGACCTCCCGAGAAGAGCTGGTTTCTGAGAGAAGTGTTAAGGTGTGCACTTCAAAATTTAATTTGGCAGAAATTCACCCAGTTTTTCCTCCTTTCTTTCTTTCCTTTTAGTAAAACAGTGATTCTCACACCTCAGCATTGATCAATGTCAACCGAAGAACTTGTTAAAACACAGATTCTTAGGCTTCACTTAACATGTCTGATTCAGCACATGTGGAGGGGCCCAGGAAGCTGCATTTTAACAAGTTCCCAAGTAGTGCTGATGCTGCAGGTCCAAGAACTACACTCTGAGATCCACTTACTAAACATTTATGAGCATCAACTGGAAACAGGTATTGATCCTTTCTAGTTCTCAGGGATGAAGCCTTGAATAAAACAGTCCCACCTTCATGAAAATACTGGCAACAAATCAATCAGCACCTTTACAGTGCAATTGCATTCTTGAATCTCTGTTTCTTCATGAAAAAAAAAATATGAGGTGCATGGTGAGAGCTATTTCTATAACAGTGTAGTCCATGCTAATAGAGAAAAGGCTTTTACAAAATGGTAAATGCCTAGGTCTATTCTCTTTTTTGCTATTTAACACTTGAGTAGCAGGGTCTTGTGAAATGGGGTCTGGTGAAATGGAATCTGGTCATCCAAGGTAAGAGTTTGTAAATGTGGATATTTGGACTAACAGGGCTTGCTAACATACATACATGCTGGAACTTTCCTTTCTCCTCATGGCCTTTTCTCAGAGGGTGACATTCCGACTCAGAGGCATCGGGTTGTCTTTTTGATACCTGTGAAAAATTGAAGCATGATCTAATGTGCTTTGATGAAGACTGTCAGGACTGGTTAATCATATGTTTATTCTCTATAGTGCATGTTGAAAGGACTTAAGAGCTAGCTGGGCACAGCAGTGAACTCTGTCTATCAGGAGGAAACCAAGCCAATGAAGAACAAAAGCCATAGTCTGACAGGCAGGTGTTCTTTGATTTTTCTCTAGCTTATGAGCTTGTCTGGCAAATACTTGTATTTGTGTTGATTGCATCTTGAAATGGTCTTGGGGCCAGCTGTGCAAGAATGCTTACACTTGACCAAAAGAAAACTCAATAACATCTGAACAAAATTTCTCTCCTTTTTTCAAAAGCCAAACATTTGCCTTTAGAAGGAAAAAAGGATTCCATGAAATGCTCTCCCTTGTGCACAGTTTGCCAGTTCTCTGTAAAATGCTCTGTTCCCTTAAAATGGGTCTGCCTATTATCTGTCTTCAGGAAATTAGCCTGCTTTTTAGGAGACTGGCAAGGAGGATATAAGCAAGAGTTCAAAATCTAGGTGCCTAAGCACATCTCTAGTGATCAGATGATTGGTTTAGTAATCCATAAGTATGTCTTGACAGTATCTTGAAGGTATTTAAAATGTTTAGTGCTGTGGGAAAAACAAACAAATAAGCAAAATATAACCAGAGACATTGAAATGAAGAACAAACTGACAGTGACCAGAGGAAGAGGGGAGGGGAATAACGGGGGAAAGAAGGGGAATAATCATCAAGGAACATGTGTAAAGGACCCATGGACAAAGACAAAGGGGGGTAGGATTGAGGGTTGGAGGTGGAGGTGGGTGGGCAGAGGAAGAGTGGTGGCAGGAAAATGGAGACAATTGTAATTGAACAACAATAAAAAAATAAATATAAATAAATAAAATAAGAAAAATAATAGCTTTCTTCAGGCTCCATGCCCTGATACATTAGAGATACGTTATGTTGTTAATAAAACAAAACTTTCTTATCTGCATGGCCAGTTTGAATCAATGTGGTGATTGATTTTTTTTACAGTAAAATATGTATTAAGCTTTCAAGAAAACAGATTTACTTTAAAGTAAATGAGAAGTATGTATCTAAATTAGTACTGCTAATATATTTACTCCACTGATATGAATGTTCTTTATTGTTCTATTTTAGATTAAATTAATTCACTTCTAAAAATATTTGTAGAACATTTTGCAGGTGTTGGATATGCAAGAAAGGATGAATGCCTATATCCTTAATTTTAAGGTGTACACAGATCTGTTTTCAATATTAATGATCTAATTATCATTACTATCATTCACCGAGGGTTTTCATGCACAGATTTCTACCTTTGGCCAAAATTTCTCTAACATCCCAAACATGTTGTGTGCATAAGCCTGCTTATCCCTCCCCATCCTTCCAAATTTAACCCGATTTACAGTTATCTGATGATTAGTGATGTTGAACACCTTTTAATATATCTATTGGCTGTCTGTATGTCCTCTATGGGGAAGTGTCTATTCATGTCCTTTGCCCACTTTTTATTTCGATTGTGTGTTTTTCTGGTGTTGAGTTTTATAAGTTCTTTATAAATTTTAGATATTAACCCCTTATCAGATGTATCAACAAATATATTCTCTCATTCCATGGGTTGTCTTTTTATTTTGTTGATGGTTTCCTTTGCTGTGCAAAATCCTTTTAGTTTGACGTAGCCCCATTTGTTTATTTTTGTCTCTTGTTTCCCTTGCCTAAGAAGATATACCAGAAAAAAATGTTGCTACCAGCAATGCCTGAGATTTTACTGCCTATCTTTTCTTCTAGGATTTTTATGGTTTCAGATTTAACCGTTAAGTATTTAATCCATTTTGGATTTATTTTTGTGTGTGGTGTAAAATAGTGATCTAGTTTCATTTTTCTGCACATAGCTGTCCAATTTTCCCAACACCATTTATTAAATAAATTATCTTTATCCCATAATATATCTTTGTTTCCTCTGTCCAATATTAATTAACTATACAGTTGTGAGTTTATTTCTGGGCTCTGTATTCTGTTCCTGATCTATGTGTCTTGTTTTATGTCAGCACCACACTGTTTTGATTACCATGGTCTTATAGTATCACCTTATATCAGTCAGAATAGTTATCATCAATAAATCAACAAACAACAAGTGCTGGCAAGGATGTGGAGAAAGAGGAACCCTTTTGCACTGTTGGTGAGAATGCAGATTGGTACAACCACCATGGAAAAAAGTATGGAGATATCTCAAAAAATAAAAAAAATGGATCTGCCTTTTGATTCAGTGATCCCACTTCTCAGAATATATCTGAAGAAACCCAAAACATTAATTAAAAAGAACATAAGCACCCCTGTGTTCACTGCAGCATTATGTACAATTGCCAAGATATGAAAACAGCCCAAGTGTCCAAAAATAGATGAGTGGATAAAACAACTATGGTTGCTTCCAGCATTTGGCTACTATAAATTGTGCTGCTATGAACTCCTCTAGGATTTTTATGATGTCACAACTTATATTTAAGTATTTTATCTGCCTTGAATTTATTTTTGTGTATGATATAATTTGGTGATCGAGTTTAATTTTTTTACATGTAGCTATCCAGATCTCCCAACACCATTTGTTGAAGAGGCTATGAAAGACAAATGCCATAAGTGGAACCTAATCAACAAAACAAATAAGCGAGCAAAATATAACCAGAGACATTGAAAGTAAGAACAAACTGACAGTAACCAGAAGGGAGGTGGGAGGGAATAATTGGGGGTGGGGAGGGTTTTCAGGAACATCTATAAAGAACACATGGACAAAACCAAAGGGGGGTAGGGTTAAGGGTGGGAAATAGGCATGGCTGGGACCGGGGTGAAGTAGGGGGATATGTGGAGACAACTGTACTTGAACAACAATAAAAGAAATTTAAAATAAAATAATAAAAAAAAAACAACTATGGGACATTTACACAATGGAATACTACTCAATCATAGTAAAGAAGAAAATTGGCTGGAGAAGATGGCTGAGGAGTGAATGTAACTCATATTGACCACTTCCCAGGGCCAATCTGGAATTATAACTCAATTGTGGAGCAACCGCCTGGAACAAACAACTGAGCAATAGTGAGAGAGAAACTGTATAATCTCAGACAGACGGAAGAATCAGCTTCAGTACAACCTATTTGGTAAGGCGTGCTGTAGAGACTGAAGAGGGCTGGCTGGGTACCCACAGGTGGCAGAGCTAGAGGGATAATTAAGTGGCCAGTTGGATCCCCTTGAGAAGAATGGGGTCTAAACCCTAAGCTGGGATACCCAGCCTGGAGCACAAGAGCTCAAAAAGTATACAGATAACAATCAGCAGTGAAAAGCAGCAGGGTTACTCTCTGACAGAGACAGACAGATGGAGAAGCAAGAGCTGTTTAAAGGGCCAACACACAAATTTTCATTTACAGCCACTTACCCTGAGCTCTAGCAAAGGTGTGAGCAGAGTGGGCTGGTGATGTCTCAGGAGAGACAAAGGACTGAAACTTTGTGGAGAAAATTTAGAGAGTGGATGCCGGGATCCATTCTGGAGAGTGGATGCTGAGTCATCCTCCATATGGCAGCAGCGACCGTACTCAGGCAGACCATTCCCCACTGAGCAGCAGCCCGAGGGAGAACAATAGCCTGGACCCCAGGAGGGTCTCTGCTCTGGCCCTGTGGTTCTTAAGCCTGACTTCTGAGTACTGATGACTAGATTAACAGCCACAGGACAGAGCCACAAATAGTAGATCCCTAGCAAAGGTGGGGCAGGGGGCAAAGTGGACTAGAAAGACTTGAGGAGAGACCGGGGACAGAGGCCTTGGGGAGAGAACTGAGAGAGTAACCGCTGGGATCCTGGTGCTGAGCCAAGCACCACACAACAGCAGACACTGTGCTCAGGCAGGCCACTCCCCTCCAAGCAGCAGCAGCCTGAGGGGAAACAATAGCCCCCCACTCCAGGAGTGATTCGGCCCCGCCCTACCATGCTTAAACCTGACTGCTGAGTGCACAGTGACCATATTAACAATTGAAGGAGACAGCCAGTGACAGCAGATCTCTGAAAGTCTTGAACAGACTGCCTAAGATCAGATGGGGTCAACATCTGACATCACCAGAGGCAGATCCAGAAAGAAAAAAACAGTGGTAAATATAAGAGGTTACTGAGATGAAAACCACTGTGGTCTTCTCCATGATTTGCGATATTTTCTTTTCTGTATAGCTTTTAAACATTTGTTTCTTGTCCAGCAAGTTTGTACATATTAAGTCACTAAATTTTATACTATAGTGTATATACTTCAATAGTGTAACTATTTCAATTCACATATTTTGCCCCTCCCTCCTCTTGGCCCATCTTACCTTCCTATTTCCTCACAATATTTTCATTTCAAATTGTGATTTCTCTCTTACTACAACCTTTTGCCATTCCTCAGTCTTACTATTTCTTCCCTTTCCAGATACACAAAACCAATTTTCTTGTCTAGTGTCATCTCATATCCTTTTTCACTATTCTTAAAATACTGGTGTTCTCTCTCCACCTTTAACAATGTTTGCTAGCTGGTTGTGCATGGGGTAATTGTAGTTGCATTGTTTTTTCAACACTGTCTCTAGAGCTTCACTAATTCTGTATTTCAAATATGTAATTTTACTAGTCCCTTCACTTACTCTTTTTTTCATCTCAAATTTTAATTTTGCAACCTTAGTCTGTTATTTTTTGTCTTTCTTCTACAAACTGCCCTTTTATTTTTCTTTATTCTCCTTTTTTTTCCTTACATCCCAAATTTTGATTTATCCCTCTCTTGGCCTGGTTTTTACTCCTCACTATTAGTAGTCCTTCTTCCTCTTTCATTTCAAAATCACTTCCCATTCCTCTAAACATCTCTTATGCTTTTCTTTGTTTCTTTTTTTCCCTCTTCTTCCCATACCACCTATATTAATTTTAGCTCATTTGTTGTTGACAGTACTATGGTAGATCTTTCACTCCAATATGGTTCCTATATTTTTATTAATTATTTACTATTTTCCTAACTTTTTCTTTCTCTCTCTCACTTTATTTTATTTTATATTATTTTAATTTCTATTTAACTTCCTATTTCATACTCCATTTCACATTCTTCAATCCCTTTTTTCTTCATGATGTAAATTTTACCTTCTCTCTTTCCATTGCTCCAACTCCCAAGTCTTATTACTGCTCCTCCATCTACCTTCTCAAACTAATTTTTCTTTCAGTAAGCCATCGCTTACCCACTCTCCTTTCTTATAATAGTCCTAATTTCTTTATATCCTTATTAATACTGGTTCATTTGCTGTTGATAGTGGGATTCGCGGAGGGGTGGCTGTTATTTTTGCAGGTGTGGGTTTGTTTCCTATGCTTTGTGGTTTTCTTGTGGCAGCACTTGCACAACAGTGTAAAAGACATGGTGGGTGAAGTGACTCTCAGTCAACCAGCTGGAAGTAAAGAACCAACGAAGAAAGACCCAACAACAATCAAAACCCAAATCCATTCAAAGAACCAGCATAAATGGCATAAAGGGCATCCCAAGAGCATCAAGTTTAGGTGATCCAAGAGACTGCACCACTGAATCTCACAGCCTCCAA
>PVJI01012175.1:0-52719 GCA_004026765.1 Micronycteris hirsuta | reverse complement strand
GTTCCCTCAGCCATCAGCACACTCAGCTCTGGTGGCCGCCTGACTTCTGTGTGTCATTGGTCAGAAGCTTCCAAAGCCTGACGAGGCTGCCTTAGGGGGCAGACAAGGTCCATCACCATGGAGGGGCCTTTGGCTGAGGCGGAAGTGTGCTCCGTAGGGGGTTGTGTGGGAGGTTCTAGAGTCCGCAGGTTTGTACAAAAGATGACCTTTTGGGCCCTTTCTGTCCCCACCCCACCTTGATTCTCTGATTTCTCTCCCTCTGCCTATCCTTATTTGGAGGCAGGACAGCAGTGTTGGGAAGGGGCTTCCTCATAAAGGGGCGCCCTGTTTGGACACCAAAGGTTCCTGTGGAGGATGAGGGGAGGTGGGAAAGGCGAGAGGGTCCTGCCCTCCCAGAGTCAGAAGTGAGGAGTCAGGCTCACATCTGCAGGGGCAGGACTGGGTGGGGGGCTGTTTGCCCACAGAATCCCGTCAAGACCACAGTCCTCTCCCCACACACATTCACACAGGCACAGTCTCCCACAGCCTGTGAGACACCCAGGCAGTTCACGTATCCAGTTCAGGGAAGACAGGAAGTAGAATTCAAGGAGGAGGGAGCCAGAAATTCTAGAAAGCCTCATAGAGAGGGAATCAGAAGAGAAGGCAGGAGAGAGAAGGGTGGAAGGAAGGGGAAAGGCACAAGGGAAAGCGGCTGATGTGAGTCCCAGCTTAGAGAGGGGTCGTCAGAATAGACCTGAAGGCGGACAAACCTCACATGGGAAGGGGGTGACGGAACAAATGCCCAGACTCTAAGGCCTAGAGAGGATCAGAGAGGGAGAAATCTCTGACAGCCACTTCACGTGTTTAGCCCAGCCCCTTGACCTGGGATTCGGACGCCCCCAAAAGCGGGACCTGAGACCTGTTGTAAACTGGCACTAAGGTGGGAGGCGAGGCTGGAAAACCAGCTTTGCACGTGGTACTGTCTCGGAAGCTCTGAAAGGTCTGGGCATCCTGACTCTGGGCTCTAAGAGGACAAGGAATCGGATAGATTTCAGCAAATTCCAGAACCCCAGGCGGCACGGGGAAGGGGATGGGGCTGGCGTGGATGGGGCCGGTGGGGAAGGGGAGCGACCGACCAACTGTGACCACAGTGTGAACCACTGGTCCTTGTCTGCCTACGCCGGACGTGGGCTAGACTGGCGAGGTATAAAGAGGTCTGGAAGACCCGCACGGAGCGTACGTGGAACGGGGCGCGAGGCGAGAGCACAGCGTGGTATCACCCCACTCTGGGGGCAAACCGAGGCCTGGGGGCCGAAGCTGCTTCTGCTATTCCATCTGTCACTTGGGACAGGACCGAAAGGAGAGGTGCCAGAGCTGACAGCTCCGCACTCCGAACGCCCCTCCCCGCCCTCTTCCGTTCCGCACTCCGCCCCAAACGAGGCCGTTCCCCTTTTAAAGCAGCGCCCGGGCCCCCACCCCAGGGCGCCAGCCCGCGCGGGGCTGCGGCGGCGTTGCCCTTTTAAGAACCAGCCTCCTTTAACTCTCTCGCCCCGGAGCGTCCCGGCGGGGCCGGCGGCGCCCGCCAGAAGCCCGCCTCCGCGCGCGGCACTTCCGGACCCCGGCGTCGCCCTTTTAAGAGGCGGCCCCCCGCCGCGCTCCCCCCGCCCCCTGTTGCCGGCGCGCGAGGCGGGGGAGCCGGGCCGGAGCGGAGCGCGCTGTCCGCGCGGCCACTGGAGACCGGGCGGCCGGCGGCCGGGCAGGCGGCGGCGGCGGATGGGGACGCGGAGCCGGGCGGCTGGGGCGGCTGTGGCTGTGGCGGCGGCAGGGAAGCAGCTGACGGGCCGGCGACGGCGGCGGCGCTGGCGGCGGTGACTGGTCCAGGCCCCGGCGGCGGCTGCAGCGACGCGGTGGCGGGCTGCGGGCGGGCGTCGTGAGGAGCGGCGGCGGAGCGCGGAGCAGCCAGGAACCGGGGGCGCCGGGCCGCCCCTCGCCCAGTCCTCGCAGGCCGCCAGGCCCCTTCCAGCCGGGGCCGTGGAGCACCGGGGCAAAGGCCGGGGCCCCCCCATGAAGGAGCGCGACGCGGGCCCGGCCGAGCGGGGCAAGCCGGCCACCTACACCGGGGACAAGAAGGCGAAGATGGCGGCCAAGACCAACAAGAAGTGGGTCCGGCTCGCCACCGTGTTCGCCTACGTGCTGTCCGTGTCTCTGGCCGCCATCGTGCTCGCCGTCTACTACAGCCTCATTTGGCAGCCGGTGGGCGCCGGGACCTCGGGGGGAGCCGCCGGCCCGCCCCCAGGCGGCTCCAACGCCACCGGCCCGTCTGGGACTTCGGCGGTGGCGGCAGGGGGGCCCAACGCCACGGGGTCGTCCGGCCGCGAGGCACCGCGCGACGCGCCCCCGCTGCAGGCGGCACGGCCCACGCCTCCTGAGCCTTCTGCCGACAGCCCCTTGGCCGGGCCGCTGGAGCGGCCGCGGGGGCAGGAGGAGGACGAGGAGGAAGCGGCGGCGGCACCCGGGAGTCGCTGAAGCCCTCCACACCAGGGCCGGCGGGGAAGCATCCTCCCCAAGCCTGGAGGCTGGACTTCGCAGCGGGACGGGGCGGAGAGCCCGCTGGAGTGACCCTCCCGGGAGCGACCGCTCCTCCTCCCATGACGATCGCGGGCTTGTGGGGGCGAGTGGCCTACAGCTGGATTTTCAGCCAAGGGACCACGATTCGTCCGGGACTCGCAGTTTGGTCTTCCCAGGCCCGGGCAGCGGCGCCGGGGCCCAGAGCCAGGAGGGCGTTGGGGGAAGGGGTGGGGCGATCCCAGCACTGAACCCTTCTGCGCCGCTCACACTTGTGTATCCTACGTGCGGGGGTCACTCGGGCTTTCCCCACAAGACTCAGGGGAAGGAGGGAGTTGTAGGGGCCCTTAAATTATCTGAAGCTCTCGGAGGGAGGAGGGCACCAAAAGTAGTGGAGCTCAGGTATGTCAACCTAGTTGCAGTGGCCACAAACGCATTTAATTTATAGATCCCTGTATATAGTTGTTGACATATACACTAGAAGCAGTAATTACATAGAACTATACGAGTATATATTCTCCCACACCCTGGGTAGCTGTGACTGATGGGGCCAGGCAAGGGCTATTTGCTAAGCTCCCAAGTGCAGCTAGCCAGAGGGCACAAACACCGTTTTTTCCATCACCCACTCTTTCCCCTACTCCCCCTCCTATTTCAGAAAGAAGGGTTCATGACACAAGAGTATAATCATTCCTAGACTTGTTGAAAGGACAGTGGGAAACCTTAAGAGGAGTAGAAGCCGTGCAGGGAGTGCACTGTTCTTCTTTCCCGCCCGAGTGCCCTCACTTAAGAGGTTTCCTGTTGCACCCTAAGTATTTGGACAGGGGCCAGGGAAGAAGGAAGGGAAAGAGCAGTGCCTCTGCTTCAGTCCTTGGCCTTCTCATAGTTTTTTAGGAAGAGCAAACTTTGTAAGTAGGTTGACTCACAAGTGTTTTATTTTTTTCCTCTTAAAATCTCGTCTTGTTCCAGTATAGTGACAAAGTAGCCCCGCGATTAGGATGAAATCCGGTGTGAAACCAGAGCTTTGCGCACGTCCTCCGGGTTGAAAGGTGGGCTTCAAACTCAGGATTGTGCTTTGATAGCCAGTTACTAGACCAGCGGTGGGAAAGTTAAACTGGCTGGTCTTTACCTCTCCTGATAAACTTATATGCAGCCTGTACTTTTATTGAAACGGGAAACATCAAGGGAAATGACATTTGTTTAGCTCTGGGGCAGCAAGAAGGATACATCCTTAATTTGGATTCCATTTCCTTCTGCCACTTGCTTTTAGGCCATTGAGTGTGGGTAGAGACGAGATAGCAAACCCCTTAGTGTTTCCTTTTTGGGAAATGAGGCACTTTTTTAAGACAAGACAAAAATTTAGCCACCTGAGTCCCGAAACAGTTTGTCTCTCCAGTTTTCTGGCCTCCACTCTAGTGAGCGCTGATCCAAGTTCACAGGATGAAAGCCTTGCTTTAAGCCTTGTCCTGTAGTGGGCACAGTCGCAGCAGCTGCGCTGTCATAGCCTGGGGCAGGCTGGTCGCACCCCCAGGGTGTCTTGGCTAGAGGAGATTTCTGAGCATCTGACTTGACTTTGGTCATTAGAAAGCCTCTGAGGCCTTTTAACATTTTGGGGGGGAGCCTGGGGGGAAGAAACATAAAAATGCCACTTTATAACTTCAATAATAGCCTGTAATTTATATTTATTGTGTGAATTTTTAGTCCTATATTTTAATAATTTATAAATTGGTCTCTTATTCCAAGGATTCTTTGAACTTGCAGGAGAACACCTGAGAGTCCAATCCCCTGCCCCCATCCTGACCCCTGCATTTCGGACTGTTTAACCTACTCTGGGACGGATCAAAGAGTCTAAAGCGACCACTCACAGGTCCAGCTGCTGGCCTCCTGACTCTAAAGCCTTCACTGGAATTGGGACATTAGTTCCAGCTCTAGCTGTGAACGTGACCAGAGACGTTATTTATAATGCAGCCATTTAAGATATACCTGTACTCAAAAAGTCTTGTATATTTTTTAAAAGTTTTATTTTTCAGGTGAACAAAAATACATTCTAAGAACTCCACATAAGCTGTGTAAGTTGATTGCTCCTCTTCTCGAATTTCTTTGGGAAGGAGTGGCGGTTGAAGGAGGAAGCAGGCTGAGATGGGGATGGGTGGTGAGAAACTGGTATGAGAGGGAAAAACAATCGCTCTCCTGTTCTCAGGGCCTTACAGCTTGACTGAGTTCATTTGTGAAGGGGGGCAGGATCCATCTTGGGAGGCAATGATGGGGTTGGAAGAACAGTGATATCTAGCTTAAAAAGATTGACGAAAGCGACGCTCTCAAAGGACTGGGCAGATGCCTAACTGAGGAAGCTAAGGGACCAGTCACCATGCATATTAAGAATTATTGCAAATAGTGAGCTGGCTGAGGGCATCACTGTTCTCACCTTTAAACAAACCATTGGCCCCTAGATAACTGGGAGAAATGCAAACACTGGGAAAGACAGGAGTCCGCAGCGGCTGGTCAGAGCTTTGTCTACAATGGAGGAGGTGAAAGAGCCAAATGGCTGAGAGAAGCTTTAGGTTGCTTCAAAGGTGAGGCTCTTTTTCTCCCTAAAGCAAACAATAAAAGACATGTGGGTGAAAAGCACAAAAATGAGGGATTAGTTATGCTGCAAAATACGTGGCAGCAGTTGAGCTCAGTTCATTATTAGACGGTGCTGCCCAGGACACAGCCAGAAGCCAGTGTTGCTGGGGCCTCCTGGGGCCTGCACTTCTCCAGAGCTGTTAGGGGGTGGCTGCTGCGCTTTTACATCACCCTGTAGTCTGCAGGGGAGTGTGGAAAAGTCCGCCCTTCTTTTATTTCCCTCTTCAGCCTACACAATAGGTTTCTATGAGAGGTCTTGGTAAGGCAGAGCAGAAGGGGAGGGAAAGAGTTTCAAGGTTCTTCCAGTCAGTCAGTCCCTCTTTTCTGTAGCTGGTGACCTGCGGCTTTTGCAGCTGCACCAGGCTTCACACGGTGGGCCCATCCAGCAGTGTGTGTGGCAGGCACCTGCTGGCTGATGGGAAGGGCACTGCTCCAGAGAACAGGGCCCAGTTGGTGGGGAGCAGTGGTCTGAATAGCTTCATTTTCAAGGGCTAGAAATCAGCTGCAACATTGTTCATTGGCTTTTGAGCCAGGAAGGAGAGGTTTGTGCAGAGGGGGTTACTTTCAGCCGCTCTTTGCCTGCACCGCCAGGATCATTTCTAGGTGTTTGCTTGGATTAGAAGTTTCCACAGGAGGCTTATTCCCTGACAGCCTGGGTTTGAAGGAAGAGATAATCCTCTTTGGAAAGTGAAGTGTTTGGGGTGAGGGGCCAGGAGTTGGCTAAGCTGGTTACACCGAGTCTGTGTGGGTATCATTTCTCTCCCCCATGGATGCCGAGGTACAGAGAAGTGTTTCTTTGAAACTTTAAGCATAAGAAATATTTTTCCTCCTAAGAGCTCTAGATTTCTGCACAGTATGAGGCCATTTTCTGTCTACCTTGTTTTTCAGTTTTCGCCAGGGAATTCTAAGATAGTGTGTTCTTTAGTCGAGTATTTATATCCTGTTTTGAAATGCTGAGCAGAGAGCTTCTACTTGTTTCTACATGTTTCTTTAAGGGGAACTGAAAGGTCAGCTCCCGAGCTTTAGGGCTACCACAGCTATTTAAAAGGGGTAATAATTGTCCTCCCCTTCCTGTCTGCAGAGAATGGAGGTATTCCCGGAACTGCGACTGCAGTAACAAAAGGGCAGAGCTGTTCTCCAGTGCCCCCGTCCCCCCCACCCTGGGTTGAGGGAGGGACCACAGTGGCTTTGCCCATTTGGCAGGAGCGGCACTGAGCTGGGTGCCTGGCGCAGTGGTAGGTGCTGTCAGTTTGTTGCGGCTCACCTGGTTGGTCACTGTTGGAAAGACTTGTTCTTGGTGTCATTGTGGTGTCACTGTCATAATCCACTTGCGGACCCACATCCGCAGCCCACAGTCTGCTTCAAGGGAGTGGATGGACTGCTTACGAGAACCCCTGGAAAACACAGTTGCACCGGCCCTTCTGGTCGCCGTTGTCTGTATTTCCAAGTTGAGGGACTTGGGCTTGGCCTGCCTGTTCGCTGCGGGCACCAACCCACAGCTGTATTCCACGTGGTGCTTAATGGAGGCAACAAAGAATATGTGATCCATTCATTGTCTCCTCTGTTCTGGCCTGTGGTGGAATGTTGACCTACAGAAATGCCTGATCCGTCAACAGTTTTTTGGTCACATCTGTTTTACTTGCTGACGTGGCCTGCGGGTTTCTGCTGCCAGAAAACCTATGTTACACTCTTTGTTGCCTCCAGAAGCTAATTTTAAAAATAGAAAAAGAAAAACTTTTTTTTACCACACAGCCAGACTCTGGTAGACCCTCCATCCTAAACGCGGCCCCCGTGAGCGGCCAGGTCAGCAGGAGCACCGGCCGGACCAGCTTCCCCGTCGGTCTGCTAACGTGGGGGCCGGAGGGTCACCATGCAGGCCTCACCCTGTCAAAAGGAATTCAGTCGCGTCGATAGGAATCGACTCTTGTTAGGCCCTGTTTTCTTAACTTCAGGAATCTTTTTGCAATAGCTTATCACTTAAATAGCAGTGAGATTCTAACTTAACTTAGACTGTTTTCCATAAACCACTACCATTAATTCAAGAACTATTTATTTAGTGTCTACAGTATGCCAAGAGAGTCTCAAAAGTCCCAGAACCAACTTGTCCAAAAAAGCAATTATGCTGATCACCACGGATTTCCTTTTAAATACACCTTTCTCTGCTACCTCCTGGTGTGCTGAGTCACAAGTTCGGGCCTGCCCACACTGTCTCTGGGGGCCACCTCCTCCCTCAGCTGCTGGTCAGTCTGGGCAGGGCTGTCGCAGTGGCAGTGGGTACCGCTGACCCCAGACAGCTCGCACTGTCGTGGGGGCCTGGGTGGGAGGCAGCGTGCTCTCGGGGAAACAGGAGACTTGAGGACTCAGCAGCGGCCACTGGTTACGGCCCTTGATTCCTCTTTTCTCCTAACTTAATGGGGCCTCCCGAGGGCAAATGGAGGTACCAGATGTGACAGGGCGTGGAGACTTGGGGATAAAAGTGCAGCGTACACGCACGAGGAGATCCATATTCAAGGGAATGTCTGTCCCTTTGGGGACAGCTGATGCGTGGAAAGAAACGTGAAGGGCAGGTCGCAAGCATCACGCCAGTGCCAGGACCGGCAGCGTCAGCACCACTGGCAACGTGATAGAAATGCCATGTCTTGGGCCGCATCTCAGGCCAACTGACTGAGAGATTCAGAGGATGGAGCCCAGCGCCGTGTTTTAACTTCCAGGTGATTCTGATGCACACTAAAATTTGAGAACTGTAGGCCCAACCTTTCCCTCTGAATCTGGGGCTTAGGGATAGGGTATTTCTGTTTTTTGGGTTTTTTTTTTAAGATTTTATTTATTTATTTTCAGAGAGAGGAGAAGAGAGGGAGAAAGAGCAATGTGTGGTTGCCTCTCACATGGCCCTCACTGGGGACCTGGCCTGCAACCCAGGCATGTGCCCTGGCTGGGAATCGAACCGGGACCCTCTGGTTCCCACCCCGCGCTCAATCCACTGAGCTACACCAGCAGGGCCAGGGTATTTCTGTTTTGACCGATGATTATCGAGGGGGGCTTCTGATGCTCTTTCTCGGTTGAAGCTAGCTGCCCTCCTGGTGGGGAAGGAAACGCTGTGTTGCCAGAGTTGGTGAGCAAAGAGGAAAAAGCCCACACTGTTGGTTATTTCGACAGTTGCAGGAGAACTTGCCCTGGAGAGCTTGTTCAGAAGGAGGCAGGCCTGAGAGAACCCTCCCTCCCCTTCCCACGAAGGTATTGATGTGTTTGCCTCACCTCCTCCGCTGCGGCCTGCTGCTCCTCCAGCCAGTCCTTAAAAGGAGCAGTGGGTGCCACGTTTGTTCCTTCTGGTGCCAGGTCTGCGCAATTTCACTTCCCTGGCGTCAAGCGGATGCTTAATGAGAGGCTGTGACGTGGGCCAGCAGCCTTGTTGAAGAGAAGCAGCCTCAGTCTGGGCCCTGTGCTGGCCCCTCTCATGGCCTTTCCAGCCCGGAATTCTCCCCCGCAGCGAGGTGGTGGTCACCCAGCGTCAGCCCTTCCGCTAAGCCCCGATAACCCGCGCTCGGAGGCCCGGAGAGAGGCTCGCTGGGTCGGCAGACACTGATAAGTGACTCAGGAGGCAGCAGTGAAGTGGTTGGTGTCTTTAGTTTCTCCTAGTCCCTTGACCCCTCTGACTCGGTGCCCAAAGTAGGAAGATATGGGGATTTTTGCCATTTTCTTTGTTCTTCTTGGGGGCTGGTACCAGCTTTGCCTGTTATTCCTGTCCCCATGGCCAGGGTTGGGACCCGAGTCGACTAGTGGTCGGACCTCCCCAACTTGTGCCTTGTTACGCAGCTGGGGAGCCCCTGCCTGCGGGGGCCCCCGTTCGTCCATCCCTTGATCCTGAGAAAGTATAGCTATGCTGCTCCTTTGGCTGGCAAACCTAAGAGTAGGAGGCATGAGCAAACTCCACCACGGAGTTTGTTTCTGAAGGAATTTTTTTTTTTTAAGATTTTATTTATTTATTTTTAGAGAGCGGGGCCAGGCAGGGAGAAAGAGAGGAAGAGAAACATCGATGTGAGAGAGAGACGTCGATTGGTTTGCCTCTCGCAGGCGCCCAGCCAGGGACAAAACCCACAACCCAGGCATGCGCCCTGACCGGGATTCACACCGCGACCCTTTGCTTTGCAGAACGACGCCCCGACCAACATTAAAGAAGTAAAAACTGGTGGGAGTTCATGAGATTCCTGCTGATGCGAACGGAGGGAAAGAGGGCCCGCTCTGAGCCGCGGGAGCCGATGTGTGAGGTTAGGCAGGAATGCCTAGGACACCCTTTGACCCCGCTGGCGGGCGGCCACAATGAGCCTTCCCCGTAGGAGAAGGGCTGCTGTCTGAGGCGCTGACTCAGCTAGACCCCACACAGGAGAGCAGGCCCCTGTCCTGGGATGCTGGTAAGCTTCGGGAACCATCCCTGTTTCCCTGAGGGTGTGCTGAGCCCAGTGAAAATGAGACCAGAAGAGAAGGTAAAGGAAAAGATGGGGAACAAAGTAGACAGAGATCACACCAAACAGCTACTTCATTTATTCCACAAATGTTTGCTACGTGCCTTTAGGCCACTGTGAATAGAGTGCCCACGGTGTGCCGGGCGTGTTTCTCACACTCTTAGCTTTCATTTTCTGAACAACCCTTCGAGGTATTACTAGCCCCACGTTGCAGATACGAAAACTGACGCTTTTCGAGCTTACGTTGACCAAGGTCAGCCAGCCACAGCACACAGGATTCAGGTTCAGTCTGGCGGATTCCGAGACCCACGTCTGTCCACTCTGCCATGCTGCTCATCATCAGAAAACAGGCCGCCCTTGAACGCGCTGGCTGCTCCCCTCTGTGAGGGGACTTGGGCCCCGGGCAGCCATGCCTCCTGCCTCTTCTGCTCTCCTTGTGCTGGGGCCTTGGGTAAAGCTGTCATCTCCCTACTGGCTTTCTGCTACCTCCTGTGCCCTCCCTTCTCTGTTCCTTCAGCTCTGTGCCTGGGTTCCTGACACTCATGTCTCATGAAGACCTGCCCGCCTTTTAGAACAGTCTAGTTCGTGAGTTGGAGAGGTGAAGGGATTCCAAAAGGCAGGATCCAGGAAGAGAGAAAAACAGCCTTTCATGACCCTGAGGTTTGTGGAGGGCTGTCTCCCCATGTTTCCCTCCTGCTCCATGTCTGGTTCCACCCAGGGGCCGGAGCGGGGGCCTGTAGCTGCTGGCTCCCTTTAGTCTGAAGAAAGGCTTCCTTTTTTAAATTAAAGCTCAGGGATTCTTGCCTGGCCCTCTAATCTCCCTCCAGTGAAGATCTGGTACCGGTGTTCATCCTCTCCAGCCCCTCGTGGCGCCTGTGACATCCTTTCCCCTAAGGTCCTTCTGAATGGTCCCCTCAGGGGGAGAAGCCCTGTCTCTCCAGAGCCCTTCTGCCCAGCTTTCTCTCTAGCTTCTGTCCTGGGTGGGGGGGGGGGGCCTACCGAGCTCGGTCAGAACGCTCCACCCCCTGCTGCGGGCGGACGTGCCTTGGCACATCTGTGCAGTTGGAAGTGTTGGGGGTTGGTAGTAGTTTGTGAATCTTAGAATTCGAGTCTTCAGACACAATTATTTTTGGAAACACCTGCAGTCAAGGGCCCCGCCTGAACCTGCTCTACCCCAGGTCCGTCCTTTGGGAGTCATGGGTGCCAGGACCAGGGCCGTGCTCCAAAGCCGTATTTGTGTGACTGGAAGGCAAGAGGAAAACTTGACCTGGGGCTCTTTCATCCCTGCCTGTACATGTCACAGGGTCTCCCTCTCACACACACAGGAGCGTTCCCAAGTCTTTCCCGTGTCCCTTTGATTAACCCCACACCAAGCTCTTCCGCCCCCCTCACCTCACCCCACCTAGCTTTCTCACTCTCTGCTGCAGGAGGTTGGCACCACACTCACTGGCCTGTCAAGCATCTTCCCAGCTGCCTCAGTTTCCCACCCAGCTCTGAAGCCAAGCAGGTGCCACCAGCAGAGGTAGCACTGCCCCATCCTCCACAGTGCCGGCAACAAGCCGTGAGAGTCTAGTCTGTCTTTGCCCCAGCCCTCCACGTTTGCTAGTCCAAACCGTTTCTGCTCAAAGTGTGGTCCAGGCACCAGCGGCACAAGCATCACCTGGAGAAGCAGTAGAAATGCACATTCTCAGGCCCACCCCAGACCTACTGAATTCGAATCTGCATGACTCTGCACCTTCCCATGTGAGAAGCACTACTTTAAACAATCTGATCCCCTCTTCACGCTTCCCGAATCTTTGGGGAGGGTGGAATGAGAGCCAGTGAGGAAGCCCAGGCTGCGACCCCACGGTTAAGGCCTCACTTCGACAGTGGAGACATCCGGGGGACAAGCTGAACACTCCCTAGAGAACCTAGGGAGGCACTCTCAGCAGACAGGAACGACCGTGGCAGGACCGGAGGGGAGAAGAGCAGAGGGGGCCACGTGGGGAGATCCAGGCAAGGGCTTGGGGCGAAGGGTACACACGATGAGAAACGCAGGGGCACTGCCTTTGCTAGCAGAGGTAGGATGGCTCCCTCTGGGCTGCTACCACCATCCCCAGCCCCCGACCCCTGTCGGGCACCTACAGCCAAGGACGGCTCCTGCCGTGCTGCCTAGTCCTGCCCAGTGACTGGGTTTCTGCCCTCCCTCTTGCTGGCAAAGTCACCATCGCCCGCTGCCTGCGTTGCTGGTAGTGGGCGCTCAGGAAATGTTTGTTGAATTGAGAGGAAGCCACAGCCTGTGCAGAGTCTGGATAATTCAGCAGACGGCGGGCCTCAGAGGAAGGGCAGGAATGGAGACTTAAATACAAAAGACAAGTCCCGATGTCCTACTTAGCTGGAGTCACTATTTCTCATCTCTCAGATCCCGCCTGAGTCCTTCTTTGGCCTGACCGTGGTTCAGCAAGGTGGTGGGAAGAGGAAGTAGGAGACGGTGGGAAATGACCCTGGGCCGCAGGACTGCTCCCTGACCTCCATTTGGGATGCACTCAATGTCTGACCTCGTGTGGGGATGGGGTTCCCCGATGGTAAGCTCCCCCACCTACTGCAGGGAGATGAGGCTGTCTCCTCCCCACCCAACCCCACCCCATTCCAGAGAGGACGCCTTTCCAGGACAGACAGCTCTGCTCTTCTAGCCCTAGCTCAGCCCCTTCCACCTGTGGCCTCCCTTTCTCTGGGCTTCAGCCTCCTCTTCCGGAAAGGCAGAAGGCTTCTGGATGATTGGTGAGCTTCCCCTGGTTTGGCCATCTGAGTCTGGTGCCGTGAGTCACCTGGGTGCAAGGCAGAGGTGAGGAAAGGGGCCGAGGCCTGGACTGGTGAGACTGCCTGCACCTGGAAGCTGGCCGCTGGAGAGGGAGGCCACGCAAGCCAGGGGTTCAGTGCTTCTCAGCCTTGCTTTCTTGCCCTGGGGATGGGGGCGGGGGGAAGCTTGTGGCCTAGGCAGCGGTAGACCCAAGCAAGACAGGGCTTACCAGCCTCAGAGACCAGGTGTGGCACAGGAATACACCCGGGGCTGTACCTGCAGGTGCAAACACACTTGTGCACGGAGGTGTGTGCACATGAGGCACAGGGAAGGGCAGCTCCTTGCCCTCACAATGTCACTGGGCCAGAGAATTTGCCAAACCATAGAGTCAGACTGCCACACGCCACCAGCAGCAAGACGCCCATCACAAAGAAGGCTCTTGAGTGTGTTCTTCTCCCTTCCTCTCCCCAGCCTGGTCCCCCTGCTCCCGGGAACTTTGCTCAGCATCTCTCTGTGGGGCCAGGGACCCCTGTCCTGCCCCTCACACCTCCTCTCCCCCTCACTCTTTGGCCAGTTCCTCTGCGGGGCCTGCTTCGTGGTGCCAGGCCCTGCTGGGCTCCAGCCGTGCCAGGCCCGTCTTTTCTGGGTTCTAAGGGCCCTGTTCCTCTTTGTGACTCAGAGCAAGTCTGGACTTCCTGCTCAGCCTGGGGGTCCTTCTGCCCCAGGGGCTGCTTGGAACCATCTGACTGGGACACAGGACTCTCCTGGGCCCCAGGCCTTGGACTGAGCATACCCACGCTCTTCCCAGGCCCAGGGCTACTGGAGCCTCCTAGAGAGAGGTCAAGGGGAACCAAGTCAGAGGTTTGTGGAGAGCCAGGGACTGGACTGGCTGTTGAAGCTCCTGACTCCCCCTTTGGCTCCTCTGGGGGTGCTGGAGTGGGGCCGGATGCCGGGGCACTCAGGGGCCTGGCCTGCTCCGTCCTGCTCTGTGTCTGTGCGTGCTCCTTCTCGTTCAGAGTCTGGCTGGTGCTTGGACTTCCCTGAAACAAGAGATTGGCCCTGCTGGCTGGCAAGTCCAGGGCTCATGTCCCTGAGCCGCCCCACTCTCTGTCCCAGTACCCACCTCCTGGCTGTCCACCTCCTCCTTATCTTCCTTTGTCTCCCACCTGTAGAAACACAGCACACGGCAGGCCCCGTTCTTACCCACCCTGCTCACGTCACCGGCACCATAGTCAGTGGCCTACTTTTCCCAGGGTTCAGGAGCATCAGGCGAGAACGAGGCTCCTGGATGCTTCCCTTCCAGCCCGACTTGCTCCCCAAATTCAGCCACTTTCTCAGAACACTGCCCTCCTTAGCCCCAGCCCACATCCCCAGCGGTTGTTTATGCAAAGCCCGCAGCACCTTGAGTTCTGTGGAGACTCCAGGCATGTCCCTGCCTGTGCTGCCGGGGAAAGGCACCTGACTTCCCGGGGGAAGGTAACTGCTGTAATTACCACCGACCTCCCTGGGCACCAGGCTCTTGCTGCTGCTGCTGCTGCTGCAGCTGCCTTCGCTGATGGCCTCTCCCTGCATCTTATTAACCTGCCCCCAGGCAGCAGGCAGCAGTCAACCAGGGGGACGAGGCCCCAGGGAGGGCTGGCCAGCAGCACCATGCCAGTGTGGGTTTTCAACTCCCAGGGGCAAAGGAGAGCCCGCCAATCAGGAAGTCCAGATGCCTCCCTGATTTTGCCCTCTGCCACCTGTTACCTTCGGGCCCTGCCAGTCAGCCGATCCGTCCCTCGAGCTTTGCTGCATATGGCTGGTGCCACCAAGGATCTGCTAGACTGCCCACCCCGAGTAGTACCACCTGCAAGAAATGGTCCACGGATCAAGGGGCGAAGAGGGCCTTAGGAGCACAGCTCCTGCACCAGCTCATGGGACCCTGCTCCTCCTCTCCCAACTCACCTTTGCCATCAGGGGGCAATGGTGGGGGCTGTAGCTTCCGGTGGCTCCTGGGACCTAAGTCGGGCAAAGGAAAAGGGGAATGGGCAGGCGGCAAAGGACCCAAACACCAGTTTGGAGCAGGAACACCGGTTCTTCCAAGGGCAGGAAGCTACCGGTCCTTCTCTTGGTCCAGCTGTGGGTTTTCTGGCCCCTAGATCGAGCCCTGGCCTGGAGAGTGGACGGGCGGGGTCCCTGTGCTCGTGTTACCACTCCTGGCTAAGTGACCGGCCGGCCTCTCCAGCGCCAGCTTCTCCGTGTGTAAAATCAGGGGAGAAGCTGATCGCAGAGCTCTGCTCCTACAACGGGCCAGGCCAACATGAGGGTGCTCCCCGCCACACCCTCCCACCGGGAACCAACACCTTGGCGGGACCCCAGCACAGACTTCTTCAGGAGCCTTCTCCCCACACGTTCTGGGGTCAGAGCCCAGGGCAGAAGCTGCGTTTTTGGAGGGTGGACAGGGAGGTCATGGTGCCCTCCTCTGATAGCGAGGGAGAGGAAGGAAGGTGCCCTTCCAGGCTTCCTTCCAGCTCTGAAAGTGAGTGGTAAAACAAGAGACAGAGAAAAGAGAGGAAGAGGGGGCAAGGGGTAAACAAGCCAAGGGGGAGGGGCGGGGCGTTGGCTCACCCCTGGTGCTGCCCGTCCTGCCCGGGCCCTCCTCCCATGGCTTGCTGGAGCCCTGCGGCCTGTGGAGACGAAGAGGGCAGTCAGGCTGCTGGCGCGAGGAGGGCGAGGCTGTGGCAAGACCCATACCGCTTCCACCTTCCCCAACCCCAGCCCCAGCACAGAGGGCAGCGGGGAGATGGTAGGCCCAAGAAGATGGGGGACCCAGTGCCCCCACAGAGCCCTGACCCGACCACCCTGGGGAGGGTCCCACCAGTCCTCCAAGAAGCACCCACAGTTAGCCCTACCCCAAGCCCCACAGCATGTTGGTCCGACAAGCCTCCCAGCCCTGCCACCCACGTGGACTTGGCCTTGTCCAGGTCCCACGGGCGGCGCCAGTCACCCTGTGCATCTCTGTGCCGGGCGAGGCGAGCCAGGTCAATCTGCTCCCGCTCCTGCTTCCACTGGGCATAGTCCCAGTCCCCCTCCAGGGGCTCCCGCACTGGCCGGTGGGGAGCTGAGCCTGGGACCAGGCCTGGACTCCGGGGCTCCCGGGCACCCTGCCAGGAGAAGACACTCAGCACCATGGGGTAGAAGCAGAAAGACCCCTGGGTTTGGAATGGAAATCCAGAATCTACTAACCCCTTCCTCTCTCAAGGTTTTGCCGTCCCCATCTAAAAATTCGATGTGTTCCATCTCTAATGTGCTGTTTGCCATAGGTACGGTTTCCATCCACTTGCTAGCTGTGTCTTTTGGGCAGGTTACTAAACCTCTCTGTGTATCATTTCCTCATCTGTAAAATGGGGATAATAATAACACCTATCCACAGGGTTGCTGCAAGGGTGTGTGGCCAGACCCAGAGTGGAGAGGCACCCAGCAGCTATCAGCCAGAGCCAGGACTAGGGGCTGCTGCCACCTAGAGGTCGGACCTGGCACGGGGCCAGTCCTCTGCACCCTCCCGGCCCCACCCAGAGTCCCCACCCACTGGCCACCAGAGGTGCAGGTAGGGTAAGGAGCTGGATCACACCTCTGGCTTACCCTGTCTCTTGGGGCAAGGCCCAACCAATGTGGGGGCTGGACCAGGAAAGGAAGAAGGGATGGGAATTCTTGCTGGGGCTGCCTGGGCATGTCCCCACAGACAGGGGGCATATGTGACTCAGCTTCTTGGCCTCCCCCGAAAGGGTACCACCACATTCATGTCCTCATCCCCTCTTAAAGATGTACCTTCCGTGCAGAATCTGAGCCGACAGCCATCTGCACGGAGGAGCTCCGGCCCAAGCCCTCTCCTGGAGGCCCTTCTGCTCCCTGGCCTCTTGCTCTGGTGGGCTTCTCACTCACGATCCGCTTGGCCTGTGGGAGGTGAGTATGGGCAGCGTGGCAGAGCTGGGGGGGAGAGGCTACACGCCTGGCACCTGGGCTCCCTGCGCCCGCCCTGCTCACCTCGGCTTTGTTTTCCATGGTCACAGCCAGCTCCACCCGCTCCCCTAAGCAGAAGGTGTCCCTGTGGTCCTCCAGCTCCTCATCCGTGAGTATCTCATTGTCCACTCCCGGTCCACGGGTGCTCCTTGTCCAGTTCCGGCTGACCACCCTCTTCTCCTGCAGAATGAGGAGCTCTGTCCTCAGGCCCCAAGGGCAGTGCTGGCCAGGAGCTGGGGGCTGGGTCCTTTGGGTGGTTCCCCAGGCCGGTTCCAGCTCTGGCCCTCCCTGGAATGCCCACGGAGAAGCTGACTGCCCGGGGCGTTCACATGCCAGTGGCATTAGGTTATCCAGGCCTAGGGCCACCCTGAGGCCCAAGATGCCACAGTGACCCGTCATCTTGAGCAGGGAAATCCAGAGCACTCAGACAATGGGACTTTGTCCCTCACCCACTATGGCTAGCATTCTGCCCCATTTCTCTGAACCCTGGAGTTTGGGGTTTAGGAGTAGCCTGTGCTTTGAGGCATATGCTCAGGGCTGTGGAGCTGGAAAAGGGTATGAGGAGGCTTCCATTTGCTGGCCCTTCAACTGTGGCCCTTTGGGGGTGGGGGGACAACAGCAGCCTGGGCTGCATGAGATTGGGAGCTGGAGAGCACCCCAGAACTGGAGTGGGAGAAGCAGAGGAGCAGGAGTGGTTGTCTGCCCCTGACATGGGCAGATACCTCCATGCCACCCCGCCCACTCTCCCGGGTGGGGCTTACACCGGGGACCTGGCTGATGGTGATGGTGAGGCCATCAGGTCGGAGGAGCTCCGGCGTGGTCACAGCCATGCCCCCCTGCTCCGCCTGCCGACGGTCTTCCTGGATCTCCTGTGGGAGGGCCCGGGGTCAGCACAGGCCATGGCCCCCCCAGAAGCACAGAGACACAGACTCCGACAGGCCTACACAGAGAGACACCAGTGGGACACCAGGGGGCAGAGACACCGCATCACGGAGTCCCCAAGACCCTCACACAGCCTGAGGTGAACCACACCCATCCTAACCCTGTCCCCAGGCTGAGCCCACAGGGAGAGACCTGTGGGTCAGACAGGCAGTGCCAACCCCATCAATCCTCCCAGCCCCCGGCACAGCCCACTCACCTGGTACCTGCGGAGTAAGGCCTGATTTTTCTTGCGAAGGGCAATTATCCTCCGGTCCAGTTCTGCATCCTTCTCTTCCTGTCTGCTCATCAGGGACTCAGCCCCATGAGGCCCCTGCAGAGGGCAGAGGGCCCAAGCTCCTGACTTCTGGGGTCATCCCGACCAGTGCCCAGACTTCCCCTCCCAACCGGATTCTCACCACCCAAACATCATACCCCAGACCCAGTGCTAAGGTCCAAAGAGGAGACGACACAGAGAAGGCCCCGAGCCCCGACCCCACGAGGCCTGTCTGCCATCACGCTACATTCGCTGGCTCAGGTCTGGGCCTCGTACCCAGGCCCACAGCTCCCAGCAGTGGGCCGCCCCTCCCCCGGCTCTCCGGGGAGCTCCACTGCCGAGCACAGCCTGGAATGGGAGTTATAAATGGCTCTGGCAGCGGAACCTGCCGTGACTGGGAAGTTGCCAGGGGATTCAGGAGGTCGAGGAGGGAGCTCTTTGGCTCCCAGGCTCAAAACCACAGTAAAAAGAGGGGCCCCTGCTCCGTCCTGAGCTCCCAGGCCCTGGACCCAACTCCTCAGGCCTGTGCCCAGCCTGTGGGAAAGAGCCGCTCCCAGGGGCCCGGCCACTCCAGGCTGCGAGCTGCTGGCAGTGGGCGCAGGAGAGAGCCAGACCCAGGGAGGCCCAGGTCCCTCCCTCTCTGCCTGCAGGGTCTCCTTTGTCACCAACACCCCTGCCCAGCCCCCTGCCTCCTAGGCACAGCCCTCTTCCTCCCAGGCCCAGCTGTCCCCAGCTGCTCCCAGAGTATGGCTTCCTGGTGTCCCGGCCCTCTCCCAGCCCCAAGATGCCCTCCAAGGGTGAGGTGCCACTCACAGCCGAGTGCATGGCAACCGCGGGCACGAAGAGAATTGCAGAGGAGCCTTGGGGGAGCTAAAGCAGGAGGGACATGGGAGCCGCCGGAGCCAGGCCTCTGCCGGCCTCTCCCTGCCGGCTTCGCTGCTCAGCACACGAGATCATGTTGTGATTACAAAAGACGCTTCTGGGCTCCCAGCCAGGAGCGCCTTGGCCGCTGCCCCCACCCATCCACTCTCGGAGGGCGAGGGCCAGGGCACCCGCAGCCAGCTGGCCCTGCCCAGCACCTCTGCCTGCCCTGCCCCAGCGTCCCCAGACAAACCAACAGGGACCTCCCTGGCACAGGGGACCCGGCTGCCCCAGGCCCTGCTTTCCCGAGACCCTGTGTCCCTGCACGACCCCAGCCCGGCCTGCCTGCACACAGAGCGCAGCCGCGTGGGCCTTCGCCCCCATCCGTGGGGAAAGGCCTGCGGGACCCAGCCCGTCCGGCTCCCTGGTCTGAGGGCCGCCACGTCAAACAAGCCTCCCCTCATTCTCCTTACCAGCCCTAGTTAAAACCATTTGAAGGGATCAAGAAGCTCACTTCCCCTATGCTACCAAATACTACCTTGTACCTAAAATAACACAATTAGTCACTCATTCCTCTAGGCTGAATGTTGTCTTTCCTGTATTCTGAAGTACAGCCACCCATAGGTGGCTCAGCTGTTCGTGTCTCTCTTTGGTGTGGGGTGAGGGACCCTTGCCACCACAGCTCGCAGCTGGCCACCAGCCTCCCCTCCTCAGGCTCCCAACTCTGGGCCCTTCCTGGCCTGGCTCTCCGGGGCTGGCGCTTTCAGCCCCTCTGACCCAGAGAAGGGAAGCAGGCTTTCTTGGGAAAGTCCCTCCCTAAACTTTCCCTGTGCAGCTAAGGCTGGTCCCTCTGCCCAGGGGAGCAGCTTACCTGGCAGCCCCACCCTGGGATCCACTGGGGCCTGGGACATGGGGTGCCAGGAGAAGGGGTGGTGTCTCTGTATCAGGAGCACCTGGGCTCTCTTTCAGTAGTTACAGAGCCCTGACCTCTGGGGCCTGAGGGGATCAGAGGTCCCTGCATTCCCTACATCCGTGATTGACCAGGCCTCAGTTTCCCTAATTGCATGGCTTGACTTGTCCCCTTCTGTCTCCAGAGCAGAAAGTCCCGCTGCCCTCGCTGTCTTCCCCAGTCCAGCCAGAGACCCAACCTCCGCTCCCCTTGAACCACCCCTTCCTGTCCACCCTCCCCTCCTCGCCACGTTCAGCCTCTTTCCCGGCCAGGACGTCACACAGCACCCCTGCCCCCACACCCCGTCTCTGCAGCCCTGGAGCTCCCATCCCGCTTGGAAACGCCACTGCTCCCTCTCTTCCTCTCCTGCCGGATGTTCCCACTGAGTCAGACTCATCTACTTCCCCAGCAGTGTGACTCACCCGGGCTTCGAGTCCTGGGCCTCTCTCTCACATGCGCTCCAGCTCCCACCTTCTCCATACTCTGCCCCCCACAGGCTGCAGAGCCCCCGAGGTCCAGGGACAGGGCTCTGGTGGGTGGCAGTCAAGCTTCCGGTCACCTGCCCCCGGCGTGTAGTTGGAGATGGAAGGCCCACAGAGCATCGGCCTAGGAGGGGAGAGGAAGCTGACGCCTAACGTACTCCGTCGTGTTTGGGACCCGGACCCCCAGACCGGAGCAGGAAGGGTACAGACAGAAGAGGCTGCAGGTGTGAGGCGGTCCCTCTCGGTCCCGTTCCCAGCCAGAGGAACAGGAAGCACGGGTAGAAATCCAGCCATCCCATGGGGAGGGTGGCCCAGCTCTTCTGGAAGGGTCTGCACGGAGAGACTCCACTGACCTAGTGGCAAAGGCCTCAAAGCCCATCAGGCTGGAGGCCCATGTGCCCAGAACAAGCCAACAGTAAGACAGGGCCCCACAGTGTCTGGCCATGTGCCTCCCACGTGTTACATGTCACAGCTTGGAGCAGGCCCCGTATTCTCCTATTTGCTCCAGAGTCTGCTCTCCCACCAGACAGAGGCTCTTTGAGGGCAGAAATGGTGTGCCCAGGGCCTCTAGATCCCCCTGCAAACTACAGACCCTACTCCCACCGCTTGCAGAATGAACACATGAGTGAATACTCCATGCAATCCTGGGCACAGTTGCCGGTATCTTATGTATAGGCTGTGATTGCCTTTCTTTCTCCCAGAATGTATGTAGCCCTGAGGTAGGTGGTGGCTGGTGAAGGCCACTGTCTGGAGAAGGCAGGGAGATGACCTGTATGGTGTTTGTGGTGAGCCCTGGTCTCTGTTACTCCATGCCACCACTAGGGGCAGCAGAGTTACAAAAGTCCATTTTTGGGGTGGGAGGGGTCTTCTCTCCTGTTCCCCAGCTCCTCTCCCTCAAGTCTCGATAAACCCCACCTCCCACCTCCACCAGACTGGAGAAGTTATGCAGTTCCAGACCTATTTTATTGATGAAGAAGCCCAGAAAGGTAGCCCCATCAGCCTAGGCTGCACAGCCTGTTTGAAGCACAGATGAGACTAGAAGCCAGCAGGGCATCTGCCTTCCCTGCCCAGCACTCTCCCCGCCACCCAAACTCACCAGCTGCCCTGATACTTCACAGGTCACATCTTTTCCCTTTGGAAGGTGTTATGGGTCCAAGGTACAGACCCAGAGCGAACCCTGATGACATGATGGCAGCAAATCTGGAAATCCTCATTGAGAAAGAGAAGAAGAGGGAAGCAGGCAGGGGAGGAAAGACCCTCCTGGTCACACGCTGAGCCAGGGAGCAGAGACCTGGCAAAGGCCCCTCCCATGGGACCTGTGCTGCTCAGACGCTGCTCTGCTCAGACCCTGCTCACTGTTTCCAGAACGGCTGCCCCTGAGGATGGCTGGTCCTTAAACAGAAGCACTCCAGCCCTTGTCCTTGTCATAGAACGAGACAGTGGAATCATGGGTTCCAAATTAACTTCACTCCTCACTAGCTGTGTGGATTTAAGTAAGTCCCTAATGTCTCTGGTCCTTATCTGTCAAATGAGGTGTACCCACTTCACTGAATCATTGGTGGAAGAAATGAAATAACCTGGTAACATCCACATGTATCTAGATTCTAGAACAATGTGTGACCTAGAGTAAAGCTCAGAATAGTTTTCTTCTTGCCTCAGGAAACTGTGATAGCCACCTTCTGGATGCTGATATCACAGCATCCTGTGAGGCACCCCCAAGGCTGCCCGCTGCCAGCCTGCGGGGAGAACACACTGAAGACCTCTAGGCCCTGGAGTATGGAGATCCCCTCAGCGTTCTCTGTATGCCTTCCTTCATGTTGTTCCCTGTCCAGCTAATCCTGCAGGGCCAGACTCCAGCCTCACCCCCTCCAGGGAGTCTTCCCTGCCTGCCCTCCTCCCCCATGCCCTGTCCCCTCTGAAATCCAGGCTCTGGCTGCTATCTCTTTCCAGGCAGCTCTGGTACTCCGGGAAGCAGTCCCTGCACTTCACCTGCCTCTGGATCCCATCAGGCTCACATCCCAATGCCTGGGAACCATTCGTTTTGACCGTGGCCTAGCCCTTGGAGGTCACTGGTTCCACTTGCCAGGTCTGGGTGGGTGGAGGAGTGTTGAGGAAGAGGCTGAGCAAAGCTGGATTGCATCAGAGCACAGCTACTACGCAGCAGCACTCCGAGTGGGAAGGGGCAAGAAGGCAGTTTAAAGTATAGTATTCCTTTGCTACACACCCACTTTCTCCAGTGACACCCCCCCACCCCCCGCCAACGGCCATTCCTTGCTCAAGAAACTGTTGTACTAACTCCTACTGACCAGAGTATGTGCAGGCCTTTCAGGTCAGGCCAGGCCCGGCCCAGGGTGGGAAAGACTCAGAGTGCGTGAGATCGGCCCAGAGGGACAGGCCCTGGGCAGGCTCAGGGTCCCAGAGACAAAGTCTGGGCCCCGCCTTTCCCAAGAGCACACACGCTGGGGCCGGGCAGGTCCAAAGCCCTTTGAGGCATCAGGAAACAGAGGAAAACTGGTCTGGAGACCTACCCTTCCATTCTGCTCTCCAGGGCACACCCAGGGCTGGGGCCTCCAGCACTTTCCAGCCTTGCTCCCAGCACTGGGAGGTGAACCCTTGTGTGGCACTGAACCCCTGGGGTCTCACTTGTAGGGGACTTTCTGCTCCTTGCTAGCTGCAAAGGTGACTCAGATTGTTGTTCTCAGAGCTACCCACACCAGAGGCCAAGTGCTGACCCCATCAGGGCCTGCCCTTGACAGTAGCAGCACCTACTGTGTGTTTTACCTGGCTGAGGCTATGAGCGAACAAGGAGGTAAACACCCAAGCTCTGCCTCTGAGGCTCTTGGAATACCAGGCCAGTGGAGGAGGAGTTTTCCAGGAGAGGAGCTTTAAGGGGATGAGCAAGACTCAGCAAGGGGATGGCAGTGGGAAGGAGTCCTGTCAGCGCTATGGAGGAGGGGGCGGCGGCTCTGACCAGCAAGAGAATGTTAGGTAGGAAGGTGAAGACCAGTCCAGAAGGACCCTGAAAGGCAGATCGAGTGGGTAAAGCGGTCCAAGTGGTCCAAGAGCGGCTCAGTGGAGGTTCTACAGCAGGTTCTGCGGAGGCCGTGCAGTGGTTTAGGAAGCTGAAGCCAGGACGGGTCAAGCAGATAGGACTTGGGGGAGCGGGGCAGAAGTGGAGGGAAGCACACAGGCAGGAAGCTGTGTCCAGAGCCTGGAGGGAGGGGTCTGGGCCAGGCAGAGCAGGGGGGCGTCTAGGGAAGAGTGAGCAAGAGGCCTCAGAGTATTAGCGTGGCCGAGGGTAGGAACAGTGGAGAGGGGAAGGGCCTGCCCAGCGCAAGGACTCAGGCCTGCGGAACCTGTGGACGTGGGGAGCTGGCCAGGCTTGGCCATGTGCGCCCAGGGTGCTCCCTCCTCTGGGTGGCCAGAGAAGGTTGGCCCGAGACAGACAGGCTCTCTTCCCCCGTGAAGCTCATCCCAGAGGCCTCTCAAGCAGGAAGGGGGGGGTGTCCCATCTTCTGAGCCAGGGAAAAGGTCTGGCACAGTTTCGAGGTGCAGAGGGGATAGAAGCCCAACAGGAGGCTGAGGGATCTGTGAGGGCCGGCCGGCCCCCCTGAAGAGGGACCCACTGAGAAGAGGGAAAGAATGGCCGGGGGTGGCATGCCCCATCTCTGGGTGGCGTGCCCTGGCTTCGAGGCTTCAAGGCAGGTAAGGGCAACTAAGATGAGAGAGAGAGACAGACAGACAAACAGACATTGAAATGCCTGAGATACCATATTCACCACAGGGAAGAGGAAGCAGCCTGGAGGTGGGGAGGGCAGTGGGGTGACCAATTGTCCCAGTTTGCCTGGAACTGATCCCATTTTAACAGTGTAAGTCCTGCATCCAGAAACTCCTCAATTCTAGGCAAACCTGGACGCTTGGTCGCTTTAGAGGGAAGGAGGGTGTTGCAAGAGCCAGGGACAGGGAGAGAACTTCTCGGGAGCCTGTCAGTGAGATACTCTGAGTGATGCCAGGGGCCGGGGTGGGGGTGGGGGGTGGCGTGTACAGCAGGACGAACCCTGCGTGAGCAAGGGAAGTAATGGAGAGGTCAGGAAGTCAAATCAGTCCTCAGTACTAACCCTGACAATGGTCATACATAACACCTTGCGCTTACATCTGACATTGCCACAGCCTCACACATGTGATGCCATTTGGTCTCATCGAGCTCTGAAATCTGTTAATTAGCCAGGACAGGTGTTGTTACCTTCTCCTTGGTGATCAGGGTCAGTGACCTGCCCAGGAATCTGGGTGGAGGGGTGGAGGCCTTCCTACCATGCCTGCCCTGAATCACTCAGGCCGACACCCCAGCCCATTCTCCAGCACATGCCCAGGGCTGGCCACCTTTGCTCTCCTGCTGTGAGAAACCTGTCCAACCAAATGTGTGAAGGAGCCTAGCCACCTGCCTCCCTCCCCACCCAACAAGGCAGCCCAGGAGCAAGGGGCCTGGCTGGCTCTGCTGAGAGAGATCAGAGATCAGAGAGAGGGACATCCTGCCTTCTGGCCCTCACTGTCAGTGTGCCCTCTCCCGAGACTCCGACCCATAGCCTCCACCACTACAGGAGACGCCCTCCAGCCTTTCCTCTCCCATCGCCCCAGCAATGTCTCCTTTGCTCCCCAGGCCTCCTTCTTTTCCACGTGGTGTCATTCTGGCAGGTGAGTGCCATCTCTCTCAGCCAGGCATTAAGTTCAAGCCCTTGGTGAATGCTTACCACCTGTAAGGCACAGTGCCGAAGGAAAGAGGGCACATGCGTGCGGCTGAGGCTCTGCTTGCCCACAACATCTTAGGGCTTGGTAAGGAAGTACCCAGAACATCATAATCCACTGTAAATTGACTCCAACGTTCTCACCCTGCTGTGGGCATCCTCACCTCCCTTGGGCCTCCCAGCTCAGTCCATCCTGGCTTCTCTGTCCACTCCAGCAAGACAGGTCTACCGCCTCCATACCTCCTACCACCTTTCTGCGGTGACCAGGGCCCTGACCTCAGACCTGACTCCAGAGATGGTGAGAACGGAGGCCCTGAACTTCGAGACCAGACCGTTCCTCAGCCCTGCAGCCCCTCAGTCCCCTTTGAGCATCTGTGAGGACACAGGCCTCCCCTTCCAGCTCCCTGCCACAGCTGGGCTGGGCTGGGGTGGAGAGTCATGTGGTCAGGGTCGCTGAAGATGAGAAGGGGGATTCCTGGAAGAGAGGGTGTGGAGGGCTGGCGAGGGCGGAGGCAGGTCCTGCCGTTCAGGCGGTGTGGGCTGTGGGATGGAAGCCCTTCGAGTACCACGCCTTTGTACTCTGCCCTGTGGACCTCCGCCCTCCATGCCCTGGCTCCCCCAAGGCTCACAGCAAACGTGTGGGTGACCCACTGGTCAGTGACCAAAGCCCTTTGCCCACAGTGTTACCAAAGCAGGCTGAAGTTTTTCAGAAGAGCATTCCTGGAAGGAGGCCAAGAAGGTGGAGGAAGAACCCAGGCTAGACTCCCAACAGTTGCAGGTGGGGCCCGCTGAGCACTGGCTGGGTGGCCTCAAGCCAGTTTCTCGGTTTCTCTGAGTCCTGGGTTTTGTTAATCTACAAAAGAGGGGAGATAACGCCTATGTCTGAGAGCTGACCTGAGATCACTGATGCTGTGAAAGAACCTGACACTCGGGAATACTTTTCTGCTTGCCGTGGAAAGAATGGACAATCACTCTTTTTCCTTCTCTCCTTTTTTCACATCATTTTCTGATGTGGACATGTTGTTTGTTTTTATAGCTCTAATTGGGACCGAGCTGACATTCCACAAATGGCGCACATTGTGCAGTGTGGTAAGTTTTACCACATGTATAATCCACGAGACCGTCACCATAATCAATGATGAAAATACCCACCAGCCCCCGGAAGCCTTCTGGTGCCCTCCCTAACCATCCCGCCCGTTCCCACCGGTGTCCCCAGGCGACCACTGGTCTGCTGTCATTGCAGTTATAAGAGTTCACATTTCCTAGAATTTTCCAAAATTCTAGTACTTCTAGACAGAATTATATAGTATGTGTTCTTTGTGTGTTGCTGCTTTGACTCAGCAGTTATTCTGAGATTCAATCATGCTTTAGCATATGGCAAAGTTCTTTTTATTGGTGAGTAGTATTCCATCAGGTGCGCGCACCAAAACTTGTGTGCTCATTCCCCTGTTGATGGCCATTTGAAAAGTTCCCAATTTTTAGCTTTTCCAAACAAAGCTACTCTGAACATTCAAGTATAAACCTTTGAGAGGACCTATTTTCGTTTCTCTCAGACATGATACTTTTTTATTAAATTATTTTTCAATTACAATTGACATACAATATTATATTAGTTTCAGGTATATAAGTAGTGATTAGACATTTATACCTGACAAACTGAACACCTCAGTAAGTCTAGTGCCCATTTGGCAACAGGTATGTTACTTTTTATTTTATTTTATTGGATATAATATTTTATTACATTTATAAATGTCATATTAAAAACATTGATCCATTAAATCATGTAGAAATAAGTGTGCAAAAGTTTGTAAAGGAAAACATACTTCAAATATGTTTAAGTATAGAGATTATCTGAAATTCTGGATTTTTCAGTCACTTCGTTATTAAGCAACGGCAGCCGAGTAACCGTCTCAGGTGGAGTAAGCCTTCTAAGTCCAGCTGCATTGCCGATTCCAGCTTCTAAGTCATCAGCTGTCACTTGCCCTTCAAAGCTTCCCTTTAGGGTTAATATGGCTGTGTGAATGGCATCCTCAGGTTCTAGGTATTTCTTATATCTTTTCTCAAGGGAAATTTTCCCATGCACGTAGTTCTTTCCCATTGCTATGGCTTTCCAGGCAAAGTGAGCTCTGAGGGATCTGATGGACGTGAGTGTGGTCATCCCTCATTCCAACCACAAATTAATGCAGTAACTCCAATAACTATAATATACCTGACTGGGTATACTCTTGCATCCCAGAAGCCACTCTGTGTACCAGCCAGGCTGTGGGAACGGCTTCTTAGTAAACAAGAGAGTGTCGCTGAGCTAGTTCCAAGCTCCGTGCACAGCACTCTGTCATCTGGGCCTATGCCTCGTGCTTGGCAATTGGCTCCGCTCTGTGCACACTTTGCTCATCATACAGAACGGATTTCTGTTTCTCCTCGCTTGCGAATACCACACCATTTGCAGCTTTACTTCTCACTGAAGGGGCTCCTCCAGTGACAGCAGCCAAAACATATTCAATCTGGACAAGTTTACCAGATGGGCTGAACACAGTCAATGAAAAGCTCCACCATCTTTACCGGGAGACTAGGTATGTTACTTTTTAAAAATGAATTTAATGCTGTTTAGGTGCAGAGAGTTCATCCAGGCTCTTGACAGGAAAACCTAGAACAGTGACTGTTGTAACTTTCTGCTTTCTGTTGCGTGCTTTCAACTTCACATGGTTCTTGTTCTCCTTAATTGAAACAGGCCAGCCGACTCCTTTGCCCAGCTGCGGATGGGAGTCTGCGCTGGCCTCCGTTCTGCCCCGCATTGCGAGCTCGAGGGTGGGCGGCCAGAGCTCAGGTCACCCGGGGGCGGCAATCGTGGAAGACATTCAGACATTCTCCTTTTTCCAAAACAAATTGTTAATATGTTGAAAAGAGAAAAAGCATGAAACATAAACCACAGAAATGGAAGCATATACATTACAATATTTCTATTATTACCCCAAAATAACTGCACTCTGACTTCACCAGATATTGACTGGGCACCTGCTGAGTGACAGGAGAGCCGCCGAGGGCCAGTCACTTCGAACGCGAAGGCGAGCACACGGTCTGGTGGGGGCAAGAGACGTCAGAAGAGAGGACCCGGAGAGACAGGAGAGCTTGTAACGGGGGTAGCTGGTCTGTATGCAGGGGGCAAGCGGAGGACGGTGTGGCCAGAGCACACAGAGCCGGGGTTGTGGCCCACGACAGAGGTCAAAGGGCTTCGTGGAGGCCAGAGCACAGGGGCTTGCCGAGCGCAGAGCACACTGGCAGCCTGAACTTCAAACCTCAGGCTCCCTTCCCTCTTGTCTGAATTCCATCCCCAAAGTGCCCTTTTCTGACTTGTTTGACTTCCACTCACAATATGGCTCCCTGGGTTGGAGCCAAATGGAGAACTCAGGACTAGGGCTTAGTGCCCAGGGCAAAGATTCTACCAGTTTCCTCCACCAGGGTCACCCTTTCCTCCTCCGCCCAAGGAAGCAGGTGAGGATCCTGTCTCTTTTGTAGGAGCCAGTGGTTAACTAAAGCATGTGAAGCTCGTGGCCTGGCATTCAGTAGCAGCTCCACGAACATTTAGAGCCAGCTGGGTGCTGAACAGCCTTGCCAGGGTTTGGGACCCCTGACTTGGTTCTATGCGTCTGCTTACCAGACCAGTCAGGTGATGGGTTGATTCCTACGCTCTCCACCTGCTACACACACACACATAGACACGTGCACCTGCTCCCAGCTGCTCCTTGCCTGATTAGCCCATCCCCCTTTGCCCCCCACACCCTCTGCCCTTGACCCTTCCAGTGCACCTGACCCATACCACCTCCTCCCCACCCTGCACTAGAGATTTTCAACCTTTTCATCTCATGGCGCACATAAAATAATCACTAAAATTCTGCAGCACACTAAAAAATAGATTTTTGCTGATCTGACAAAAAATAGGTATAATCTTGATTCATTCACACTGGGCGGCTATTGTTCTGTTGGCTGTTGTCATGTTTTTATCTGACAATCTGAGGGAAAAGAGGTCAGTGCCCCTGACTAAATAGTCAAGTGTCGCATGTTTTTTAAGAATTTTTGTGACAGGGCAGTATGCCACAGCACACCATTTGAAAATCACTGCCCTGCACCAACACACCCGAGGACGGAGAGCCTCAGGCTTCCTCCTGCCCCTGCTCTGCTCTCTCAGCGAAGGGTCTGGCCCTGCTGCTGTGGGCAGGCCATGGAAGGGGCTCTCTGTGAGCGGATGTGGTGGGTCAGTGCATGTACCCTGAGTTGGTATCTGTGCCCTGGGTCTCTTTGTGTGGGTGTCATGCATCTTTGCATGTTAGTCTGTGTCTCTCATGAACACAGTGTGGGTCTGTATGCCGTGTGTCTGTGTATCTGCACCCATGTCTGTTCACCTGCCCAGGCCCCATTCTGAGTCAAGCCCCCGAACCTCCACTTTCTGCTTGAGTTATAATTGAATTTACAGCCTCTGCCATGCCAGGCAGAGGAGGTTTGCTGAGGGTTGAAGAGATTGAATGACTAGTTGCCTTTCAGGGCCACCAGCTCCTGGCCCTCAAACACTTGGTCTGAACTGGGATGAGATAGTCCAAGCCCCGCCCCCCCTCTTTTTAGGTTTTATTGACATATAACATATCAGTGTAAAGTGTGCAACAGTTTGTGACTTCTGACCCCCTTCGCCCATTTCACCCACACATACCCATCCATCCCTCACCCCCTCTGATGACTACCAGTCTGTTCTCTGTGTCTACGAGCTGAGGGTGTTTTTGTGTGTTTGTTTGTTTTATTCTGGGTTGTTTTTTTTTAGATTCTACCTATAAGTGAGATTTGTCTTTCTCTGTCTGACTTATTTCACTTAGCATAATGTCCTCAAGGTTCATCCATGTTATTGCAAAGGACGACATCTCCTTCTCTTTTATGGCCAAATAATATTGCTGCGTGCGTGCATATCACATTTTCTGCATCCTTTCCGTCTGCCAGTGGACACTTAGCTGCGTCCATGTCTTGGCTACTGTGAGCGATGCTGCAGTGGATGTGGGCGCATGTCTTTTCTAGTTAGCACTTTCCTTTTCTTTGACTGGATACACCCAGAAGTGAAATTGCTGGGTCATAGGTAGTTCTATTTTTAACTTTTTGAGGAACGTGCTTCCATACTGTTTTCCACAGGGGCTGCACCAATCTGCGTTCCCACCAGCAGTGCACAGGGTTCCCTGTTCTCCACGTCCTCACTGGCACTTGTTTTCCCTTGTCTTTTGATGGCATCCATTCTAACAGGTGTGAAGTGGTATCTCATGGTTCTTATTTGCATTTTCTTGATGATTAGTGATGTTGAGCATCTTTTCATGTCCATGTTGGCCATCCGTATGTCTTCTTTGGAGAAAGTCTGCTCATGCATATTCTCTGCCCAATTTCCAATGGGATTGTTTGTGTTTTTCCAAAGCCTATCTTCTCTCTGCTAAACCAGATTCTGACTGGCCCTAGGGTTTCCTCGACTGGTCCCTCTCCCTCTCCAGCCCCATGGATCTCTTCCAGACTCATCGTTCATTAAAGGGAAGGGGCAGGGGCAGGAAGGACCACGGGCATAGCCTGGAGGCTGACTGCCACTGAACATTTGTGATACAAGTAGAAGCCAACAGAAATAGGAAGATCAAGGGGTGCAAGGGGCCTGTCTTGCAAGGGGCTGGATGGATGTACTGTGTGTGTGTGTGTGTGTGTATGAACATCTGTGTTTCTACGTTCAGCAACTACATGAGGACCAGAGAGCTCTGAGGTCAAGTATTTGGTCTTTTTTTTTCTTAGAGAGGACAGTTTATTGTTCAGAGGGGCAGAGCTGAGAAAGGGATGTGCACGGCTACTTCTCCCACGCCTCAAGGACACACGCTTACTGCTTCCCCGTGGCTCTGGGGGTGACCCACAGAGGGCAGAGGAGGCTCACCCTGCCCCCAGAGGTTCTCAGGTTAGGAAGGGGCACAAAAGTGACCACATGCTTCTCAGATGTATCAGTGGCTGTAACAGGGCTGAGGGGGCCTCCTTGATCTGGAGGGGGACTTGATCTATCCTCGGTGGGGGGAGCAGGTACCCAGCCCCTTCTCGGGCCTAGGAGTAGCCGCAGAAGAGTAGGGATGCTGGGCAGCCGCTAGGACAATGTGCCATCCCCAGGGCAGGCGTGTGAGCCGTGGCCTTGGTCCCAGCACACACAGACACACATGCTTGTGGGGAGCCCTAGGCCAGGGCGCTAGAAGATGGGGATGTAGTCATTGATCTTGGCACAGTGGCACTGGGCAATGCACTCAGCCATCCACACGATGTTGCAACACACTGAGCTTCACAAAGACATAGAAGACACCAAAGTGGAACTGGTTCAGGAAGGCCAACTTGTTCGATATCACCTCGTGCTCAAAGAATCAATACTCCAAGGTCTTGTCTCCAGGGCTACTGCCTGCACCCTTGAAAAGCAGCTTGTACTCTGGGTAGTAGTCAGCCACATTCTTAACCTGCTCATAGTCATCAGCCCGAGCTAGATGGGCCAGGCCCTCAGGGTACAGCTGCCCGCAGTGTGGGAAGAACTTGGCATAGTCCTCCTGAGACAGCTCTGTGCCGAAGGAATTGATGGTGATAACGAAGGCGCGGTGGTCTGCTTCAAACTCCAGGATGGGGCACATGGCATTGGCCATGGTCCCGCCCAGTAGGGGGCAGAACTTGTAGAAAGACTCCAGGTAGGCCTTGTAAAGCTTGTTGCAGATGATCTCGATGTTCATCTCACGGAGGTCCTGCTCTGACATGCAATCCTGGAAAAAAGCCACCAGGGGCGTGTCCACCAGAATGGCATTGTAGAGCTCAGCAGGTGTCTGTGCAATGTTCAGGGCTTCCATCTGCTCAAAGCTGCCAAGTGGGTGGCACTTGGGCACGAGCTCAGCAATAAAGCACTGGTGCAGTGTGCCCGTGATGAGTAGGATCATGCTGTCGATCATGTAGCTGTAAGTAATGAAATCCAAGAAGCTGGCGAGTGGCTCATAGGCGTGGTTCCTCATGTGGTGGAACTCTACCACCTTCTTCTCCTTGAGCTGGTCATCAATGACTGACACTGTCGGTGGTGACGCCTCATTGGCCAGGAAGTTGCCACAGTCAGCGCTCTGCAGGTGCAGCTTCAGGTGCATCTCACACTGTACCAGGTTGAAGTAGTCCATCTGGCTGAGCACCCCGGCCTTTAAGCCACACACTAGTCCCTCCAAGTAGCCATTGTCCACATGGAAGTAAAGCTCCAGGAAGAATCACATGGCAACGGCGGGGGCTCAATTATTTGGTCTTTATGTTACATGATGTATTCTGCTTTGTGAGTCAGAAAAAAAAAAAAGAATGTACTGCGCGTGCTCTTGCTCCACTCTGGGGTTGTCCCCTGTGGTCTGCGAGCCAGGCCCGAGCCAGATGAGGCCAACCTTGGCACCAGAGTACCTCGGCAGCACCATCTGATGGGAACACACTTGTTGGTAAATGACAACCTGGCTCAGACCTTAGGCCTCCAGCCAACTTCCAGTCCTGGTGGGAGGAGATAGGAAGAAGCAGCTAGGATCCTGGAAGGCTTTCTATTCACCTGCAAAGATCTCTGGGTCCCTGGATATTCTATAGGCCCTACCCATGAACCCCATCCTGCCCTTTCCTGCCCTGAGTGAACTGGTCTCACCAAGCCACCCTCTCCCGCCTTTATGCCAGGTATCTACACAGGGACAAGAATCTATAAGGACTGGGTACCATGACCTGGCATGTGCTGGCCCACAACATGAATAATTAACACGATTGACATTGGCCCAAGTGAAACTGAAGTAATACATGACTGTGAGTCTGAGGGTCAAGTGTAAGAGTAGAGTTCAGGGTTCAGTACATAATGCGTTCATGTCTCTGTCTACCCACCATGTGAATGAACCCACTGTATCCATTCACCACCCACGCCCAGCACCTACTCAGTGCCCAGCTCTACACTGGGTACAAGCTAAGCCAGAGGGAGCAGTTTTATCCCTGTTAGTCCTTGAATGGATTCTCTCCCACGTCCCTGGGAGAGAATAAGGAAAGGTTGAGATTTAGATTACAGTAAACTAAAACCAATGGTGTTCCTTCTGTCATCTCTGTGCTTGCCTGATAAAGATGGAGCCAGGAAACGACTATGGCCAGAGGCTGTGGGGCGGAAGAAGGAAGGGAGAAGGAAGGAAAATGGTGAGGACAGGCGCCATCAGTCACAGTCCCACTGGTGCCAGAATGTGTGTTTGTGCGAAGGGGGTGGTAGGGGTCCAAACGGAAACAATCTCTTACGCTTTGTAGAAACTTTATGGTTGGTTATGGTCAGGGTGAGGCTACGGAGGTGCAGCTAGGTGGGGAGTCCAGAACTCAGCTCTCGGCAGCTGTGCCATTGGCTTCCCTCAAACGGAATGAAAGGCCACCCTGGCCCTCAAGGAATACATCTCATTGAGTAGGCAATTCCCACCAACAGAGCACTTCAGAACACCCAGGGCCACTCGGATTGGTTACTGAAGAATGACCCCATGGCATCTGCAGCTGGGCAGGCAAGGCAGGCAGGATGGCCCGATCTAAACAGACATCCTGCAGGAAGGCAACACGGAGTTGAACGAGAGAAATTTTCAAGTGGCAGGAGATATGAGCAAAGGCTATGAGAGGGGAACAGAGGACCATAAGCAGTAGCCAACAGACAGCTGAGAGCCTGCGCAGAGACTGGGCTGAGAAAAGTGGGATTTGGGGAGAGGGGCCGGTGGGAAGGCTGGATGGGGCCTTTCTGGAGGGGGCAGCAGCAGAATCAGGGGTTGCCTCTGCAGAGTGCCGCCCTTGGTGTCATAGGGTTTGGCTGAGGTTCGCAGGGCAGACAGCTGACAGGGTGGCAGCAACGCCCCACCCAGGAGGGCGGGGCCAGCTCCTGAAGGAGGGCAATGCACAGCTGAACTTTCCGTTGACTTCCATCCAACATGCCCGTATCTGTTGTTGAGCGAATGAAGGAAGGAATGAGGGTCAGGCAAGTGAGGAGCCTTGTTGGAGGTGGGGGTGGGCGCAAAACCAGCACCAGGGAGAGGATGGCTTCTAGCTGCAGAACCAAATGACAAAAGCTGCTTCTTTTTTCCCCTTTCTTTTCCACAAGTCGGAAGGTAGACGTTTTCCAGTCATCTTCCCTTTTTCCTCTCTGCTGCCACGTTCTCCAGGCCTCTGGCCACCTTCCTAGACCTTCGCAAATGCAGAGTAGGAAGCAGGCTCAGCCACCGGCCCCGCAGCTCTCACCCACCCCCTGCTGGCTGCAGCCTTCTCGTCAGCTGCTCTCTGGCTTTCCCATCTGTCTCTCTCCTTTCCTCACATCCTCTCCCTGCCGCAGCAGCCCATCCTCTCTCCTGCTGCTTCCCAGCCTGTTCCACGCTTCCCTGCCTTCCTGGCTACCCCCACAGACTTCCTGGATGGCTGGCTTGCTCCCAAACCCCAACCGCACTACAGGGCCCCGCTGACCTGCCTGGGCCAGAGAAGGGAGGCTGCCAGTCCCCTCTCTTCTCCCCCAGTCCCTCCACCGGCTAGCAGACCCAGCTCCCAGGCCTGGACCTGGTCCCACCGTAAAAGTAGTCATAAAAGGGAAGCAGGCAGGGGAAGGGGCTGTTTCCAGGCATCAGTGAGCCCGGATGGGGCAGGAGCTGCGCTAATGTGGTGACAAGAAAGCCCCCAGTCTTGGAGCCTGCCTCTCCACCCCCACGACCACCCCCAATGCAAGCCTTTACCAGGCCCTAGGAGGCAGAAGCAGGCTGACAAGTTATCCCGCCCCTAGAGCAGGGGCATAGCCCTGCCTCTGCTCCCTCGGGGCCCCAGGAAATCGCTCTCCTCTTCCCGGGGCCTATGGCAAAAGGCAAAGAAACTCCTCTGACCTTTGGGCCTCAAAAATGTTTCCAGCCAAGACAGAAAGTTAAACCGCCCTCTTTCCAGGCCTCTTCCAGCTGAGGCAGTAAAGTCTTGATTTTACTCTCTATTCTTTGTGGTTTCTTGAGTCTGGCACCTATTGAGAGACAGGCACTGGCTCACACACACACACTTCCATTATCTTGTACATATAACCACACATGTGCACCCATATGCATGTATCTGTGTGCACAGCAAGCATGTACATGCACCCACCCATGCACATGTACACAGACATACTATTTGTATGTAAATTAGCATACACACTTGTACCTACGCATGTGCATGCACTACCGACCTAGTGAATATCACACCCTTGCCTTGCCACCTCCTGCCTTTGGTCTCTTCCCAGTCTCCAGCTGCCTTCCTCCTCCCCCCACCCCCAGCTCCTACAGCTCCTACACATCCACTGACGTTGCCTCCTGCCTCCTCCTTGCACTGGGGCCACAGTGAGCTCTTCTGTAGCCTCCCCAGCCCCACTCTCACTTCTAAGTACAGTCGGCTTGCAGTTCCCAGCATGGCAAAACCTCTAGGCACTCTACAAGGGTTCCTGGGTGATGGAAGGGAGAAGATGAGATAATTGTGCTTCTTTGTTACAGATAAAACAAACTGAGGTCCAGGGAGTGGGTATCATTTCTCCGCTCAAGGAATGGAGACCAATGAATCTAGCTTCCTCCCATTTTGTCTGCTCGGTGCTCTGGCTTCACTAAACCAAAAAGCCCAGCGCTAAGAGCTGCCATTGCTGGCCCTACCTCCCAACCCTCCACCACGGTCCCCTGCTGTGCCCAGGAATCCTGAGTCCTCTACAGAGCGAAGGAAGGAGAGGGGAAGTCAATTTGGGGTGAGATTGGCACTGACTCTAACATCGCTCATTTGGCTTTCCGCAGGAGCACTGCCATGGCGGTGGGCATGGCCATGACCTTGGCCCTGGGCACTGCCCTGGGGGAAGCCATCCTCCAGTACCCTGAGAGCACCCCTGTGGCCATGGCCCAGGGCACTGTCATGGGGGGAGCCACCCCACCCAGGGCACTGTGCCCCACCCCCTGATACACATCACTGAGTAAGCAGAAGAAACAGAACACAAGAATGGGGAGCCTAAGTGGCTTGCCCTGCTGACCTGACATGGAGCCTGAACCAGAATCTTCTCTTCCTAATAAACATTCTCCTAAAAGCCATGTTTCACTCTTAAAAGAGTCTGTCTTCCCTCACATCCAACCTGGCGCTCAGGAACCCCATGGTCTCTGAGTTCCCTGGCTGTGAGAACAGGGTACCCAGCCAGGCATTTTCAGAAGCTTGACTCAGTGGTCCCCAGAGCACATGGTTGTATAAGGCCACCTGCTTTCTTCTTCACTTCTGCTTCTTCCCATCAGAGGGCCTAAAATGTGGCCTTGTCACCCCTACCCCATCATATATACCCAGACCTAGTGGGCCTTCCAAAGTTCCGTCCTGCATGCCTCACTCTATAGATCAGAAACATTTAACGCAGGGATTATCCAACCTTTTGGCACCTCTGGGCCACACTGGAAGAAGAAAAGTTGTCTTAGGCCACATGTTAAATACATTGCAACACGTAATCACAAAAAAATCTCAGTGTTTTAAGTAAATTTATGATTTTGTGTTGGGCTGCATTCATAGCCATCCTGAACTACATGTGGACCACAGGGATCCCTACTGTCCACATGTATTTCTCACCATTCCCTGAACATACATGGAACTTTCCAGCTTTTTTAACTTTATACAGTTCCCTACCGCCTCCACCCCTACCCCACTCCCAGGTCAGTAATGCCTTGCTTCCAAGTCAGACGAAGCTCCACCATGAACATGATGTCTTCCCTAAAGCCCATTAGGGAAAGAGAGGTCCTCTCTCTGTGCACTGCCTCCTTCTCTACAGCTGATATTAACTGTCACATGGGTGTGACCACAGCCTACCCAGTCGGCACCAATTCATGGGCTAGCCTTTTATCTTTCCAGCCAAACTAAGGCACTCAGGGCAGGCCCACCACTTCCACATGTCTAGGTTCTCCCACCCCCATACTCTACTGATCTGTGTCTTGCGTAGGGTGGTGTGTGCACACAGTTTAGAGATACCTGTATGCCAAACGCTTCTGGGTTCTGACTCTCTCCCCAGCCCCATTCTTCAGCCAAGGCACCTCCCTGCACACCCATCCAGTCTGCCTGCTGAGGAAACCCTTCCTGCACATGCAAATCCCTGATCTGGGACACTCTCCACTCACCAACTCCCAGGCTTCTCACACTGTCCCTATCTGTTCTAGAGCTTCCACAGTCCTCTACCCAGGCCTGTCCACAGCCCATCACTCCTCCTCACAGGGGAGGCAGCAAGTGCCCTGGAGTAAGTGGCTACTAGGTACTTCCCAGGCTGAAGTGGGGTGCTTATAAAAAAAGAGACCAGAGATTCTCTGAGTATCTCCCTCCCCCCTCCCCTCCCCACCATACGGCACACTTGAATAACGGAATTGGGGCTCCATGTCTGATGGGAGCAGACTTAGGTCCAGGTCCACATCCAGGTGAACGTGAAGGAAGACCCAACTTGAGCAGCTGTCTAGCCCCACTGGGGAGGAAAGGGGGGAGCTGAACGGAGCCGAGAAAAATGTGGGAACAAAGTCACCCGACCTCTCAACCCCTCAGTGTCCGGTGCTGTGAAGTGCAGGCGTGGAGGTATTCCCTCTTTCCCCCTGGAAAAGTGCATTTCAGGTTGTGACGCTCCCTAACACGATCCCTGGGCTCGTGCTTCCTAGTTCCTTACGGGAAGACCGATACCACTCAGGAAAGGCCAATGTGCAGACTACGGCTAGAAGGTCGCACTCCTAACAGAAGCTCTCAGACTTGGCTTGATTAGAGGGGTCCACACCACCAGCCTAGTTGTCTTAAAGACCGCAAGCCTCCAGCTCCCGGCAGCAGCGCCACTGGAAGCCTCTGTCCCCGCCCCCGGTGCCGCGCCCATTGGCTGGGATTCTCGTTGTCTCCGCCCAGTGAACACGCCCTGAGCCTACGCATGCGCAGAAGTCCTCCACCGCTACCAATTCAGCACCAGCGCCCGGACAGCGGCGCCGCCCACGGGCATGGACGGAGGTAGCTGCAGCAGCGGTAGCGGTCCGGCTCCCGGCCCAGGTCCGGAAAGGGAGCAGCGGCCCGAGGGGGAGCCCTTGGCCCCAGATGGAAGCTCCCCGGACAGGTAGGGCAAACCACTCCACAGACTCAGCTCACAGACCCTCCCAGCACGCCCACCCCAGGTATTCCCAGAAGCCGCCATGCATTGCCCCATTCATTCCCAGCCCCTCTCAGAGCCTCTTCCGAGCCTCCACGCTCCCGGCATCCTGGCCACGCCCTCATTCTCCCAAGTCAATTTTCTTTCTCCCTGCTACGCCCTACTGTCAGCCCCCCATCGCCCTCAACACTCTGGTTCTTGACCCACCCACTGTTCCTATCTTACCTCTAAGGCCCGGGGTTCCCTCTCTATGGCCTTCCGAGCCCCTCCCTTTAAGCCCTGCCCCCCACGTCTTCTCTGTAAACCCGTAGCCTGCGGCAACCTCAGACCTGATTCCAGTGTGTCCGTGGGCTGGAGGGTGCATGTGTATTGTAGATGGAATGTTTGACAAGGTGTGTGTCACGGGGGGAGCAGATACTCGGCAGCCACGCCAGGGACTGTCTTTGTCCATCACCATCAGTCTCCCTCTGCCCTGCATGGCCAGCTGCGCACGTGTGGATGAGAGTCCCCGCATGTGGCAGCTACCTGCACTCGCTGAAGACACTAAGGTAGGCAGGCTCAGAGGCTCAGGCTACAGTCAGAACCAAACCTGAAGGAGCCCCAGGCTGGCAGGACAGGAGGAACACCTTCCCGCTGAAGGCCCAGATCTTGGTGCCTATCCTCTCTCTTCCTCCGCCATATGTGTGAGGGAACAGCCCAGCCAGGTAGCAATATGGTGCAATTTCTGTGCCCTGCTTGGTCTGTCACCTCCAGAATCCCTCCCCTGATGTGACACTGTCTTTCTATCCTGCCTGGACTGAAATAAGAGGCATTCTTTGGAGGCAAAAAGCAGAGGTAGACACATGGTCTCCAGACTGCTCCAGTTAAAATGTACATTCTGTATCTCAGAGCAAGAGGAGGCTCCACAAGTGAAACATTGTCTTCCCTCTATCGTTAACACATTAGCCTGGACAGATTGAGCCACCTTTTCTTATGAAAGGCACAGAGATCTCTTCAAAGAGATGAGACACAGGATTGATGTGCTCCCGGGACCAGGGTCTGCCTGGGAGTATGGCTTGACCAAAGAGCCAGAGGTGACAGGGCAGGGACGGTGACAGGGCAGAGCAGGGACCCAGGGCCAGAACCTCCCTAGAAAGTGCTGGAGAGTCATCTGGTTCCTTGGATGTTTTGCCAAGGATCAGCCCTGACTGGTATGCTCACTTCCCCTGCCCATGAGAGTCATTCCCGGGCACAGGAACCACTTGCTGTCCTCCAAAAACTCCCTGGGACCTCTGACCCCTCTCCACTTCCCCAGAGACCCTAGATACTAATCAGGCAAAGGGACTCACTTCAATTCCAGAACAAATATGCTCCTGCTGAGCTCAGGAGAACTCTGGGGATAGATACACGGTGAAGGTGATGACGCACACGTGCACACACACAGTACTTAACTACTGCGTTGACTACAGAGCCAACTGAGATCGTTCATTCTTTGTTTTTAAAATTACCATTTTATTTTCCTAGTAGCATGAGCTGCTTCCCCATCTATCCTGGCTACTCTTCAGGATCATGTAGATGTCCATGTGGCTATGTGTCTGTGGGCTTGGGGGAAAGGTTAATGCACATGTACATTGTCCCTTCTGAGGCTCCCAAGTGGGGGCTCTGTGTCTGGGGCCCTGTTAGCTAGGCCCTGACTGCTGTGACTTTAGCCTCTTAAGCAGGTCTGTGTCACTACTTTCCATTCCCCCACGTGCCTGCCTCAATCACTAACTTGGCTTATAGGCCAGCGGGTCCAGGCAGGCAGCCCAGGAAGTTGCTCATCCCAGCGAGAGCCATGGAATTGAGAGGGTGAAAATGAAAGCCCCCTGGGGAGGCAAGGCCTGGACTGCTTAACTCATACTATTACTATGCCTCCTGAGAACAGAGGGCAGCACGGGCTGGCAAGAGAAAGCTTTTATTCTGAGAAGAGTTTGGCTGCTCTCCTTGAAAGAGTTGAGACAAAGGCCCAGTTCTATAGCAGTCAGAATGTGGAGGGTTTCAAATTCTACCATACTGATAATGATGGGCATAGTCAAAAAGGGTGAGATTTGGAAACAACCAGTCCTTGGTCCCTGGAGAGGAAAGAAGGGGTTAAAAGGAAGAATATGGGGCCAGGAAGACCCCAGTAGAAGCAAACCAATGGTAGAAGCTGGAATGCCCCTTGAACAGAATTCACCTAAGGAAGGGGTTGGGCTTTGAGGTTTGGACGACTGATTAGGGGAGCATGCTCATGTTTTTCTACAGCACCTTCTTAAGGAAAAAGAAACTGACATTCCGAGTGGGAGCCGGGCTCCTAGGACAAGTCCAGTGCTCAATAAGTGTTTTAAGGCCATTAGAAGTTGGAATAGGCACCCTGGTTGCCTCACCCTCCTGACCTCTGGAAGGCAGGCCCAGCTCTAAAGAGGGAGACCAAGACTAACGGGTCATCTTCATGCCTTCAGGATTCAACTTAGAAAAAGCACAGTGCCCAGTGTGTAGTAGGTGCTCAAAAACACACCTGCAGAATAAAAATCTTAAAGACGTAGATGTCCACACTTATACACATAAACCTAGGCCATATATCCAGCTTCCTTCTGGCCCATGGAGATGGGCCCATAAGGTCTTTTAACTGCCAGGATACTGGTTGCTATATCATTAGCTTTATGGGGTAATCTGAGGTCTTGCTCTAAAACAACATTGGTCTAATTCTTCTTTTTCTTTTTTTTAATGTTGTTTATTTTTAGAGAGAGGGGAAAGGAGGGAGGAGAAAGAGAGGGAGAGAAACATGTGTGAGAGATATAGAGATCAGTTGCCTCTCTCATGCTCCCAACTGGGGACCCAGACTGAAACCCAGGCATGTGTCCTGACTGGGAATCAAACAGGCAACCCTTTGGTCCACAGGCTAGAGCTCAATCCACTGATCCACACCAGCCAGGGCTAATTCCTATTTTTCAAAATTCTGAGTTAGTAAAAAATATAAGTATCAGTGATTTAAATCATGAAATCAAATCCTGATGCAGCTTTGGAATAACAAAAAGGAAAGCATTTATAATTATATCTGTAATGAGATTTTCAAGGTGTGAGAAGTTCTCAAATAGAGATTCACTATCTGAGATGCTTAAAGAGGCCAAATTGTAAATACATATGTACTTTTTAGATTACATGCTCCCTGCAGCACTGAGTGCGAGAGGGGGCAAGAAAGCACACGTGCCTTCCACATGCCAGGCTCCTCACATATGTTATATCAGTTAATACCAAACTTGGGAGGGGTCATTGTCATCACACCCTCATGCAATAGACATGGATGCCAATGCTCCAAGAATTGTGTGTCTTCCCCAAGGTCCCAGAGCTAAAAGATGATGGAGCCAGGTGCACACCTCCACAGCTCCCCCATTTTATACTCAGCATAAGGGTCATGCTCCCCCGACTGCTATGCCAGCCAGCTTTCTGGGAGGAAGAGGATGAGCTTGCTCATTCCTTCTAGTTCCTTTACTTGGTCTCTGGGCAGAGCCCAGCCTCTGGGGGCAATGTCCACTTGCACCGGGACTGTGGCCCACAGCCCTTTCAGCAGTGCAGCTGGCAGGACTGGAAGCCAGGGTTGCTTCAGCACACGCTTGTTCTCCTATAGGAGCTGTGCAAGCTCTGCTGAGCCAGGTGAGCCAGGGAGATGGAAGGAAAGAGACGGGGTTATGCCAAGGCTGCCCATCCCAGAACCCCTGGGGGCCCCCACTCTGTTCTGTGGCCATGTTCTCCTGTCCTGGGTCTGGCAATCCTATCACTGGGGTGGGCTCCATCTAGCCCCAGACCCAAGGAGTAGGGTTGGGTTCCTACACAGAGTCCTGCCCTCATTAGTAATTTTGGAAGATGAATCTATTTCTGACTCCTCCCTAGCAAGTTCCTTGGGGGTTCAAACTCCATCTCCCAACTATGCATACCCTTGCAAAACAAACTTTCCTTCCATGGCTCAACGTTGGTGGAAGGGCAGTAGTGGCCTCTGAAAACTTTCCTGGACTACCCCCAGCCCTGTGAAGGTCGGGCCCTCCTCTGGGCTCCTTCAGCCCTATAGATCTTCTTCTCTCATAGCACTCAACGTGGTAGACTGTCCGCATCTCCCACCTACTATGAGTACCTAGAGGACAAGGACTGGGCCTTCTTTATCCTAGCACCACTATTAGCAGCCTGTTGGGCACTCAGTATTCATTCAACAAACATTCCCTGGGCACCTTCTGTGTGTGAGGTGCTGAGGACAGAGAGATGAATAAATGCACCAGGCCCCTGCTCTCCCAGAGCTCACATTCCATATGAGAGACAGGCAATAAACACGACAGCTATACAATATAATGTCCAGTTGTGGCAAATGTTGTGAAGAAATATAAAGCAGGAAGAGGGATGGAGAACAGGTGGGTGATTATTTAGAGAGGGTAGTCATGGCAGGTTTCTCTACGAAGGTAATAGTTGAATTGAGAATAGAGAGTGTGAGCCGTGCAATTATCTGGGGGAGGAGCAATTATCTGTAGGGACAAGAATACAGCAGGTGCTCAATAAATATCTAACAAGAGAATGAGCTGATGACTGGCAGAAAGGGCACAGGACCACAAACCAGAACTGGGTTCAAGGCCCAGCTCTTCGCATCTCACAGAACCTCGGTTTTCAAATCTATCCACAAGGAAAGTACTTCCTCTGTAGGTTTTTGTAAAGAGTAGATTAGATCATACATGTAAAATCACATTTGATGGCTCGCACAGTGTCTGGCATGTAGCAGGCTGCCAATAATTTTCTTTGAGTGCATGAGTGAATAAGACAACAGACCCCAAGAGGTAGGCAGCGGATGTAGATCCACAGCCCCCACCCCTCTTGCCTCCCCTCCAGGACTAGGAATAGAAAAGTCCTACCAGTGCACCGCCACCCAATCTTCCCTGCATCTTCTCTCCCAGGTCCCAGAGCAAGGCTGTGGCCCCCGAGGCAAGCCCAGAAAAAAGCTGCTCCCTCCACAGCTGCCCCCTCGAGGACCTTTCCAGTTCTTCCGGACCTCCACCAGCGACTTCTACTCTCCAGCCTGTGGGCCCATCCAGCCCCTTGGCCCCTGCCCACTTCACTTATGCCCGGGCGCCCCAGGAATACCGGGGGGGCACTTCCCTGCCAGGGCTTGGGGACCGGGCAGCTCTGTGCTCTCATGGCTCCAGCTTCAGCCCTTCCCCAGCCCCCTCACAGCATGATGGGGCCTGGAAGCCACCATCTGTGCAACACCATGTGGTCAGCGTCAGGTAAGGAGGGGTCTGGCAGCCTGCCAGCTGCCACTGGAAGGTAGGGCAGGGCTAGAAAGTGGGGACCATTCCCTGGGCTCTGGGCTCCGTGCAGCCCAGGATGTCCCCTGCCTCTGGTGAAGGAGGCAGCTTGGGTAGAGTGCTTGGAAGTAAGAATCATAGCTGAGGTGTGGGAAAGCCTAAAAGCGTTAACTCTGTCTTCCTCTACCCCCAACCCCCACGTCCCCCCCTATAAGAGGACTTTGGCAAGCAAGTATCTTTTCTTCTATTCCACAGGCAGAAACAGGCCTTCCAGATGCCAAAGAGGTAGGCCTAGGCCTTTTCTTGACCCCTAGGGTGCCCAGTCTGCACCCCGTACAGCCCCACCACCCCTTCTGGGCGGTTCCTAAGCTCACCCAGCTCCTGCCACCACACCCGACACTAATTCATGTGGGCGCTCTTCCTCTTTCCCAGCTATTCCCAGCTGATTGCTGAGTGGCCAGTGGCAGTGCTGCTGCTGTGTCTAGCTGTCATCCTCCTCTGCACCCTGGCTGGACTCTTAGGGGGCCACCTGCCCGACTTCTCCAAGCCCTTGCTGGTGAGGAGCCAAGGGGAGGGAGGGGGCCCCCAGGTCTGGACACCTCAGCTCAGTCTGGGGCAACAGGTTGGCGTGGCCCAGCCGAGGGCAGGGTGGCAGCGGTGGGCTCTCAGCCTACGGAGCGAGTCGGGAAGATGGTATAGAGGTGATACTCCTGCTCAGCAATCCAGGCAGGCAGGCTGGCCCTCCCTGTTCCAGGGAGCCAAAGGGCAGGGCCAAGAAGCACCAGACGGAAAGCCCCTCCTCCAGCTTGCCTGATCTCTTCGGCCCTCCTCCCTGCAGGGCTTTGAGCCTCGGGACACAGACATTGGGCGCAAGCTAGTGGTCTGGAGAGCACTGCAGACCCTCACGGGCCCCAGGAAGCTGCTTTCCCTTTCCCCAGACCTTGAGCTGAACAGGTAATGGGTTCCCATCTTTCCACACCACTGGGGGAAATGGAAGAGAAAAGGAGGCCTCTGGGGAGAGGCCATCGAGTGACCTCCCCCAAGACCGGGCAGAGGGGCTGGCTGGGGACCTCTGGGGAGTAATGTCTGGCCTCCTGAGCACCCCACCCCTTGATGGTGCCTGGCATTGGTTTTCTCTCTACCTCAGCTCAAACCCACACGCCACTCTGAGCCCCGAACCCTGGAGTAGTGCCCAGGAAGGCATGGTCCGGCCCCGGAGGATGGTGGAGCCCCTGGAGGACAGAGGGCAAGAAAGCTTCTTCTGTGGCCCCCCCGGTAAGCTTCACTTGGCCAGTTCCTGGCTTTAATAGTGGTCTCCACCCCACTTACTAGAACAGAAGGACCCAGGAGAACAGATTTGAGCAGACAGAAAGGGAAGGAGGCCAGCTGGCCACATTCAAGCCAAGAAAATTGGGTTGTATCTAGGAAGATGAGTCAGGCCTCAGGCGATCCTGCCAGGTAGGGTCAAGCCGGGTGTGGGCGGGCACAGGAGCTGGCCCAGGGTGAGGCAGCCAGGGACAGGTTTCAAGCTCCTGAGAATCTGAACCTTATATGGCTCTGGGTAAGAATCTTTCCTTTGGTGGGCCTGGGACCTGGGGCCAAAGGGCTGAACTCTGGGGGGTGTGTTGCAGAAAAGAGCTATGCACAGCTGGTGTTCATGTCCACCTCGGCGGGCAGCCTGTGGAACCTACACGCCATCCACTCCATGTGTCGCATGGAACAGGACCAGGTGAGCTGACTCGGGAGGTACCTGGGTCTGGGTGCGGGGGAACCAGGACACCGAGAGCCTGATCCCCGAGAAACACTGCTGAGCCAGGACTGCCAGAGTGGACAGGAAAGAGCACTCCCTGCTTAGAAAATTATTCCAATACTGCTAAAAAGCTCCAGGTTGGGGTAGGGAAAGAAGAGTCAGCTGTTTTCACAAGAACCAAAACACAAGTGTTGGAAGACATAACATGCAGAGCCTGGGGATTTCCTAAAGGTACCGAAGGAAGCTCAGGAGCCGCGGAACTCAGGAACCGGCCCAAGGCCCCCAGCCCCTAACTAGACAACCACACACTGTAACATCTGCAGAAAGGTTTGCTGCTACAAACAGTGTGAACACCACAAAGTAGCCCCAGCTGCTCACTTCACACGAGGAAGGGTACCCAAAGTACCAAAGACGCTGGTTAAGAACATGCTCCGGAGTCAGATGCCTGATTTCAAGGCCAGCTCTGATACTCCTTAGCTGAATTCAGACTGCTGACTACCAGCTGCTCTCCCTCAAGCTGTGTGACTTCAGGCATGTTTCTTAACCTCTCGGTGCCTCAGTCTTCGTACATATAAAATGGGGATAAGAATGGTACTTTCCTCATTGGGATGTTGTGACAAGATGGAATTTGTAAAACTATAACATAATGACTGGCAATAGTAATCTCTCAATAAATGCTATGACTGTCACCACGATCTCAGATGCAAAGCCATACACCCATTTGGTGACAGAACAGAGAGCCTCAGGCTCCCAGACAGGTGCTCTGTAACTACACGGTTGTTGTGATGTCAACAGCAGGTGAGAGAGAAAAAGGAGGCAGGAGGTCTGAAAAGAAACAGCCCTGGGCCTGAGAGGGTTTAAGCAGACTAGTAGGCAGAGGGAAGGGGCTAGGGTTTGGCAGTGACCCTGATCCTGGAATGTTTTGGCCTCCGCTTCTCTCACTGTTCACTTCCAGTTTCCTAGACCTTTGACCCTGTTCCATCTGTGGCTGCCATTTCCACTCACACTCCTGGCTCAGGCAGCGTAGAGTTGGGGTGTGTGACCCACAGGGGCCCTTAGGGCAGGACCTCTCAGGCTGGGGCTTCGGCAGCATCTCTGAAGCTCCTTTGATGGAGTCAAGATGTAACTGCTGACACCTGGGCCAAGAGCCAAAAGCAGCTTTGAGACAAGCCAGTTCTGCTGGGCTGTCGGGGTACCGCCCTGCCTCTGCCCTGCAGCCTGAAAGGAGGTGAGAGGGCCTTGGGCGAGGCTGGGGAGCCCTGGGCCTCTGCACTGCCTGCCCTTGAGCTCTCTCCTGCTGTCTGTGCCCTACAGATCCGCTCCCATACCCACTTCGGGGCTCTGTGCCAGCGCACAGCAGCCAATGAGTGCTGCCCCAGCTGGTCCCTGGGCAACTATGTGGCCGTGCTCTCCAACCGCTCCTCCTGCCTGGACACCACTCAAGCAGACGCAGCCCACACACTGGCCCTGCTTCGGGCCTGTGCCCTCTACTACCACCGTGGTGCCCTGGTGCCCTCTTGTCTGGGGCCAGGGCAGGATAAGCCCCCACGCTGTTCCCAGGTCCCCACCAAGTGCTCCCGGAGCAGTGCCGTGTACCAACTTCTGCACTTTCTGCTGGACAGGGACTTTCTGAGTCCCCAAACTGCTGACTACCAGGTGCCCTCCCTCAAGTACAGTCTGCTCTTCCTGCCCACCCCAAAGGGTGCCTCCATGATGGGCATCTACCTGGACCGCCTAGCCACCCCCTGGGAGCTCTCTGACAATTACACGTCCATCACCGGCATGGACCTGGGCCTCAAGCAGGAGCTGCTGAGGCACTACCTGGCCCAGGATACAGTGTACCCCCTGCTGGCCCTGACTGCCATCTTCCTCAGCACCGCCCTCTACCTGCGTTCCCTCTTCCTCACGCTCATGGTGCTGCTAGGGGTGCTGGGCTCCCTGCTGGTGGCCTTCTTTCTTTACCGAGTGGCCTTCCGAATGGCCTACTTCCCCTTCGTAAATCTGGCGGCCCTCGTCCTGCTCAGCAGCGTCTGCATCAACCACACCCTTATCTTCTTCGACCTCTGGCGTCTCAGCAAGAGCCAGCTGCCCTCTGGGGGGCTGGCACAGCGCGTGGGCCGCACCATGCACCACTTCGGCTACCTGGTGCTGGTCTCCGGCCTCACCACCAGCGCGGCCTTCTACGCCAGCTACCTGAGCCGCCTTCCGGCCGTGCGCTGCTTCGCCCTTTACATGGGCACGGCTGTGCTGGCGCACCTGGCGCTTACGCTGGCCTGGCTGCCCTCCTCTGCCGTGCTCCACGAGCGCTACCTGGCGCGCGGCTGTGCAGCCCGGGCGCAGGGCCTGTGGGCCGGCAGCGCACCCCGGCGGCTAGCGCTGGCGCTGCACCGGAGACTCCGCGGCCTTCGGAGGGCCGCGGCCGGCACCTCGCGCCTGCTCTTCCAGCGCCTCCTGCCCTGCGGCGTCATCAAGTTCCGCTACATCTGGATCTGCTGGTTCGCGGCGCTGGCGGCAGGGGGCGCCTACATCGCCGGCGTCAGCCCCCGCCTGCGGCTGCCTACCCTGCCGCCGCCCCGAGGCCAGGTCTTCCGGCCCAGCCATCCCTTCGAGCGCTTCGATGCAGAGTACCGCCAGCAGTTCCTGTTCGAGCGCCTACCTGAGGGCGAGGGGGGCCACATGTCCGTGGCTTTGGTGTGGGGCATCCTGCCTGTGGACACTGGGGACCCCCTGGACCCTCGCAGCAACAGCTCACTGGTAAGTGACCCTGCCTTCTCAGCCAGCAGCCCTGAGGCCCAGCGCTGGCTGTTGTCACTCTGTCACAGAGCTCGGAATCAGAGTTTCTTTGGTGCTCAGCCCGAGGGCTGGCCCACAGTGTGCTTCGTGGAGACCCTCCAGCACTGGATGGAGAGCCCCAGTTGTGCCCGCCTGGGGCCTGGCCTCTGCTGTGGCCACTCAGCATTCCCCTGGGCACCGCAGTTTTTCCTGCACTGCCTCAAGATGATGGCTCTGGAGCAAGGCCCAGAGAGCACCCGTGACCTGGGACCCCGCTTCAATACCCAGGGCGGCCTGACTGCCCTGGTCCTGCAGTTCCAGACCAACTTCCAGTATAGTCCAGACTACAGCCAGGCCCACCGCTTCTACACTGAGGTCAGCCACTGGCTGGCAGCAGAGCTGCGCAGGGCACCTCCCAGCCTCCGCCAGGGTTGGTTCACCAGCCAGCTGGAGCTGTACAGTCTTCAGCACAGCCTGAGCACCGAGCCTGCTGTGGTGCTGGGCCTGGCTCTGGCGCTGGCCTTTGCCACCCTGCTGCTGGGTACCTGGAACGTTCCACTTAGCCTGTTCTCCGTGGCAGCTGTGGCAGGCACGGTGCTGCTCACCGTCGGGCTTCTGGTTCTCCTTGAGTGGCAGCTCAACACTGCCGAGGCGCTCTTTCTCTCGGCCTCCGTGGGCCTCTCAGTAGACTTCACCGTCAACTACTGCATCTCCTATCACCTGTGCCCACACCCTGACCGCCTGAGCCGGGTGGCGTTCTCACTGCGCCAGACCAGCTGCGCCACGGCCATGGGGGCCGCAGCCCTGTTTGCGGCTGGTGTGCTCATGCTGCCTGCCACGGTGCTGCTCTACCGCAAGCTGGGCATCGTCCTCATGATGGTCAAGTGCGTCAGCTGTGGCTTTGCCAGCTTCTTCTTCCAATCTCTCTGCTGTTTCTTCGGACCAGAGAAGAACTGTGGTCAGATCCTCTGGCCCTGTGCCCACCTGCCCTGGGACGCCGGAACTGGGGAGCCACACGGGGAGAAAGCAGGCCGCCCACGACCAGGGCCAGTAGGAGGCCAGCCCGGGTCCTGTTCAGAGCAGTATGAGCTACAGCCCCTGGCACGGCGCCGGAGCCCCAGCTTTGACACCAGCACAGCCACCAGCAAACTGTCCCACCGGCCCTCAGTGCTCTCCGAGGATCTACAGCTGCATGATGGCCCCTGCTGCTCCCGTCCCCCACCAGCGCCTGCCTCCCCAAGGGAGCTGTTCCTGGACCACAAGGCAGTCTTCAGCCAATGCCCGGCCCTGCAGACCTCCTCCCCTTATAAACAGGCTGGCCCGAGCCCTAAAACCCAGGCCAGGCAGGACTCCCAAGGGCAGAGGGCTGAGCCTGTGCAAGCCTCACCAGAAGCCCCCACCCAAGCCCCTAAGCCCAAGGCTACAGAGCCACCTCACTGCCTCTGCTCCTCAGCCAGCACCCTGGAGGGGCTCAGTGTCTCCGACGAGACCTGCCTAAGCACCTCTGAGCCCAGTGCCCGTGTACCAGATTCCACGGGAGCCTCTCCAGAGGACCCAGGGGAAACTGAGCAGTCAGTCCCCGAGCGGGGCCAGCTGAATGGGAAGCGGGACACCCTGTGGCTGGCACTGAAGGAGACCGTGTACGATCCATCACTGCCTGCCTCCCACCAGAGCAGCTCGTCCTGGAAGGGCCGTGGGGGGCCAGGGGATGGCAGCCCTGTGGTGCTGCCCAACAGCCAGCCAGATCTGCCAGATGTTTGGCTGCGCAGGCCCAGCACCCACACTTCAGGCTATAGTAGTTGAGGGAGGCCGGACCAGGGTACAGAGCCTGTCAGGGATGGCAAGGCAGGGGCAGCACCAGCCCGGAGCCTGATGGTGTTTCCCCATGTCAGCATGGAGAGGTCTCACCCTCCAGCTGTGGATTTTAAACTCTGCCAGATGTTCCATCTTTGTCCCAGGCTGCTGCTTATACCCTACGTCTGGAGGATTCAGTGGGGAAAGTCTCTGGAGGGAAATGCCAAGCTCTCCCTCTGACCTGCTGAAGGTTCCTGTGCCCCCACATTGCCAACCAGGACCCACCCTGAGCAAAAGAGTCCTGGGGAATCTCAGCAGCCCCCTGGGCCTCCTACCTGTCAGGGGCTCTTTATCAGGACACTTCCTTCTCTTTGGGGAGCTTCTTTGTGCCAGAATTGGGCGGGGGCCTCTGTCCTGAACTGCCCTGCCCACTTTACATACCGCAGCCTGATCAGAAGTTCACCAAGGCCAGCGATGGGAGGAGCAGGGGAAGGAGGGCTGGTCAGCCTCAAAGCATCCCTATGATATTGCAGGCTGGCCCTTCATAGGAAGCTGCTGTGGCAGGGAAGGGTGGTCTGCCCTGTTATCAATCAGAGTCCTCTCCATCCCTGCCTCTTTTCGTTTGCAGAACACTTCCGTTCCTGTTTTCTCCTTGGAATCTCACTTCACTATGGGGTAGCCTGCAGTTGGCCGGGTCCTTTTGCCCCCAGTTTATAGGGAAAGACATCGACACCAAGTAGAGGGAAGTGATCTACCCAAAGTCACATAGCTAATAAAAGGCAAGGCAGGTTTCCACACTCTGCCTCTGCAGCTCCCACTCTCCTCCTGGTCACCTGCCCCAAGGACGTTGGTCTGTGGCTGTCCCTATCTGTTGCCTCCAGCACCCTCCTGCGACCTGCCTTCTCAGAGCTCTCTGAGTCAGCTCCTCTCCCGCCTCCTTTCAGGCTCCGTCTCCAGAGAGAGCTACGCCCTGAGCAAGCCGGAGCTCCTCCCCATCAGCCGGCTGAGATGCCTACGGCCGTGGGGTCTCCTGGCTCATCTGATTTCCAGGTTCAGAGTCAGTGGCAAGCCTCTTCCATGGCCACAGTGTAGGGAGAGCCCCGGCAAGAAACACTGCGAGTGCGCCCCGGGAGAGACACTGAGGACAGTGGATGTGGAGCAGAGTTCCATTAAGGCAAGAACTCAGGGCTGTCCTTGCTGGGACCGTGTGGATCCGAAGCTATTCTCCAGGTAGGGTCCCCAGCTTCCTAAGGACAGGTCCCTTTGGTGGCCATCAACAGACCAAACGGTGGTTCCTCCCCCCTAAAGCAATGAGTCTCTCTGGAAGGCTTTATCGCATGTAAGAGCTCACGACACTCGGAGCATCAGCAAGCTTGCTGAACACCTACTCTGCACACGGCACTCCAAGGAGGCAGAGGCGTGGGAGGAAAATCAGTATCTTCCCCCAAGGAGCTTACCCTCTAACTGGGGAAACAGTTCACACACCCATGCAGCCATCAGTGGGTCTCTAAGGGACATATGCTTGTCACCATCAGTATCGCTGGAGCTCCAGTACCCAAGACTGGGTAACCAGGAAGGCTTTCTGGAAGAAGAAGAACAACTTGAGCTGGGCTTCAAAAGTCTAAGTATCTCAGACTGGAAGGAACTTTAGTGATCATCTGTTCCAGAAGTTTCCAAACTCTGTAGCCTCAAGACCCTTTCTTCAAAGAATTCTTGTATGGGAACACAGTATATAAAACAAATAAAAAGCAGATACTCTGGGAGGTGCTGGGTGGGAGCAAACAGAGTCAGCTTAGCCTCCCTTTCTATTGCACTTCTCTGGGAGCCCTGGGGAACCCTCCAGCTCCTGAAGGCTCCGCCGAATTTGGTGTGAAAACCCCTGATTTGGGCCATTTTACAGTTGAGTGTCGCAGAAGGGAAGGGAGTTTTCTAGGAACAGTCTGTGGCAGAGGTGGAGACAAATCAAGGAGTGTCCTGTTCTGTTTTGTTAATTTCCGTATTGTTGATACTTGCCTCCCGTGCCAAGTCGCCCAGGGACAGAAATCCCAGTGAGACACCAGAGTTGTGGAAGACACAGAAGACTGTGGGCAGGAACGACAGAACACTTTGCAAGACAAATAAATCAAACCCATTCAACTCCTAGGAAGGGAGGGTTGTGACTAGGCCGTCACTTGAACCTCTCTCCGTGTCCAAGTAGAATGCAGCCTCTCTGGTCCAGGGGTGCTCGTCAGAGTCCTGCCTTCTCTGCACCCAGGACTGGATCCCGCCGTTAGCACACAGCCAGGCTGAGAGCCCTGGTCTCACCTGGAACAATCAGCCCTCTAGAGGGAGGACAGGTGAGCGCTTCCTCCCAAGCATGAGCAGAAGTTTGGCCTTGACTCAAAAGAGAGTCTAGCATCTGAGTTGCTTCTCAACAGCTCACTGAGGCTCTTCTGCCCCGTGTTATGGGAGCGCGGCAGGGACCTGGACCAAAAGGACCTGCCCCTCCACACCCTTCCCTGTGTCTTACGAAGGAAAACATTGGTGTCTGGCACTGGAGCTTCAAAACTTTGCCTGAACACAACCACTGGAATGTTAGAGCATGTGGCGGAGGGTCCCTGGGAGTTTGGGCACACCTGAGGACCCCATCAGGGACTTCCGGGTCTCGGTCTTGCAGGCCATGGCCAGAAAACCCTATCGGAGGGCAGATGCACCAGAGCCGTTGAGGTGCTGACTGGATTTGCTCTTCATGGCTCCGGGCCCTGAGGCCTGGACAACCAGCGGCAATCAAGCACTTCGCCTTGCAACGAGCACGGCCCGAAACGACAGCAGTCGCCCCCCTTCAGTGGGTGACCCAGCCCACCTCCCCAGCCCCAGTTTTGGAAAGCAGGACTTAGCATTTGCAATTTCCTTTGACTTTAGCAGATCTATTCACGTCATTATCGTTATGGGCGGTCACAGTGAGTGTGTGGCCCTAGACACACGTGGGGAGAGGCTTAGAGGTGAACTGTGGGGCAGGGACACCAGCCAAAGCATTTGTGTTTGCTCTGGAAAATCCAAGAGATGGTTTCTTAGCACTGACATGCTTTAAAATAGAACTATGTTAACACTCATTTGGGACTTGAGAGTATTTCCCCTGTTGGTGCCACAGATGCTTGAACTCACACTCAGAGTATGTGGGCCATGTTTTTAAAATGTAACTTGGGCCCTGGCTGGTGTAGCTCAGTGGATTGAGCGTGGGCTGGGAACCAAAGGGTCCCGGTTCGATTCCCAGTCAGGGCACATGCCTGGGTTGCGGGCCAGGTCCCCGGTGAGGACCATGTGAGAGGCAACCATGCATTGCTGTTTCT
>PVJI01012174.1:0-52750 GCA_004026765.1 Micronycteris hirsuta | reverse complement strand
ATATCTTTGAACCTTGAAGAACCACAATTCCAAAGCGGTGGCTGCTGGCAGAGGAACAGATGATGAAGATTGCTGGCTGACCACATCTGCCTATTATCAGCCTCATGTTTATGGAAGAAAATTATAAAATACAAAATATGCAGTAGGAAGGGATAGCTTGACATTTTGAAAGCTGTTTTTACTCTCCCCTCAAATATTTAACTTCTACCGCACCGCGTGTTCTTGCATTCCGTGTATTATGTCATCCTACTAATATATGAAGTAGGATGAAGTATATGAATATATGATAGTTAATGTCGCCAATCACGTTGAAATAAATCATGTTGTGTGTTAAACTGAGCTTAATTCTACCCTCTCTTTTCATCTGACAGGGTACTTTGAGAACAATAAGTTCCACAAACGTCAGAGCACAAACAAATCTTCATTATAGAAGCAATTTACTAATGTTACATAAATCATAATGAGAAACAAAGGACACCGCGTCCTAAGAGGCAAACTTTTCAATCATCTAACGAAAGAACACTCCCTCAAATTTATAAATATGTATTGTTAGCTTGTAATATTAAAAGTTCTTATAGCTGCTGAATACAAATTATTATTTATGTAATAAATGAAGCAAAAATGTGCTCAAGTCACTAGTTATTGAAAACAATTTATGTACAGGTACTATATATCTATGTACTTCACAAAATTGCAAAAAGTACATTAAGTTATATATTTGAAAATCCCTTAGCAAAGGATACCTACAGTTTCTAATGATAAGGGACTACCTCTCATCCTCATAAACAAGAACTAGACTCAGTAAAATATGTAAATCTTTGGGAGTCTTATTGACATATGACAGATGTGGTAATAAAACAAAGTAGCATGTAATACAATAATACTCTTTCAGTCCAAAGAGTGGGTAGTCCTGTCTGTCCCGATGAACTTTTATTCAGCTGATTACATAATCTAGTGTCACCATTACTAATGGAGTTCAGAGTAGGATCTTTCTTTAACCTGTGTATAAACTCTCATATAATATAAATACTATGCTGCAAATTTCAATGTAAAACTGAGAATATATACCTTGTTCAATGAATTAGTAGGTCTAGTTAAAATAAAACTAATTAACCAGTTTTTTTTTCCCTACATCATTCCAGAAAAGGGTATAAGGTCACTTTCAGAGATACAAATATCATGGTTTTCCATATAAAAATTAAAACAAAAAGATGGGTGAAAAAATAGTGAAGAAAAAAATAAAAGTAGAAAATATGATAAAGCCCAAAGGATCATCTTGATGTAAAAGAGAATCTTGAGAAGTTGCTAAACGTGGTTCAAAAATGTATTCAGATCTAAGAGTAAGCACAAAAATCTTGTAGATTTTTATTTTTAGATATTTATTTTTACAGATGATTAAGGAATATTAATAATAATCTACTAAATAAATAAATTTGCTAAAATTTTGAATTCTAAAAATATTTGCATGTCTTTAGAATTTACTGAAAACCTAAACAATGGCACCCAAGGAAAGCTGCAATGATTTTCCTACATAAATAGTTGGTATTCCCACTTTTTTCTGGAAAATGCTTTCAGTATCAGTGTGATGTTTAGCTTATTATGATTTTGTATTTCTCCTATGTCCTGTACATTTTTAAATTAAGGTTAGTTCAGCTTCATCTTTATCAACTAATTTTTGTTATGTATTTGGTTTCACCCTACATTTCTCAAAGTTATTTTTAAAAAATAACAGCTTTAAGACATGAAGTTCCCCAAACCATTACTTTTACAGTGAGACTATATTGGTGAAAATCTCTCCTTAAAGTTGTACTGTTTAATTAACTTTGTGCCCATAGGTTAGGCATAATGACTTGATATTTTCAAGTACATAAGTGAACATATAATTAACAATTACTCTGTTAAAATTATATTTGATACTCGTATATGCTACTAACAACGTTTTATCATGCATCTATTTTGTTCCTCTCCAATTCTATTCTTTCTTTCCATCTAATTAGGCTTCCACATTCAAAATCTGTCAAATATTTCTAAAGGGCCAATAATGTGCCATTGTGTTATTTAATCTCACAAGATTCTCTTCCTCAAGGATATTAGCATGTCTGTTTTATAAATAAGAAAATTATAGCTTAGCAATGTTAAAAGATTGTAGGGAATGACAGAGGGGAGGTAATTGAATATAAACTTTTAAATATTTTTAGGTATAACACCCCAATAATCGCTACATAATATTATCCCCTTTGTCTTTAGTAGATGCCCTATTCAAATATGAAGTTTTTATGTCAATAACACCTTAATTCATCCACCTCCTGAGGCCTTGAAGAGCTAACCACACTGATATTGCCCCTTGAGTCCTCAGTGTAAGACAGAATAAGTACATATTTTAACTCTCCCACATCAAAACATGAGTTCTCTCTTCACGAAGCTTCATTCTATTTTTCACCATTATGTACATCTTACTAATCAAGAAATTAATCCTTTAGATGCTTCAGTTATACAGGGTGGGGCAAAAGAGAGTTTACAGTTGTGAGTATGCCAAACAGAGTGTATCCTTGTATTATTATTTATTGATTATTGTATTGTTTTCCATATGAACAACCATGAACCCACTTTTGCGCCACCCTGTATTGCTACCCAGGGGATAACAAGTTGATTGCTTTCATATTTTAGACCCAAACTATTGGATGCTAATTTATATTAGTCACCAAATTCCTTTCTATTTTATAAACAAACACTAGTGAAATAAAACAAAATGAGGGGTTGATTCATTGGGTTTGGCAGATTCATCATTAGATAAAAACTGACAATATCAACTTCATTGACATATCTCCTGTGACACATCAGTTAGTTAGAAGAATTGGGTAAAAAAAAATATCTCCATTGATTGAATTAGGGCTGGAAGTGCAAACAGGCCTCATGAGGCAGATGGCTGTGTGTCCTGGTTTGCCTGGGCTAGTCCTGGCTTATGCCTGTTGTCCTGTCATTCATTCTGGTTTATTATCTATCCAAATTTTTCAGTTTTTAAAGATATGTTGTTATTATTCATTTTTATAACATAAGGTGGGTTGGGTTGAATAGATTTCTGCTTTGCCTGCAGCTCTGCCATAGTCTGGTCTAGTAGTTTGTGAGACCCACGTGCAACAAAGGGAACCCTCACCTTCCTCCTGGTTAAATCTGAAAGACAGTGATCTTTCTATTCCCAACGCTTTCTAGCTCCAACTTCCCTTCAAAGACTGCATGCATTGTGCTTTCCAATAAAACAAAGCTCATAGATCTCAGAGACTAGGGACAGCTAACTCCTTCTGTGCCTCATGCTTGGGTCCGAGCACTGCCAGGACACCAGAGCTTGGGGTTAGTAGGAAATCTTGCTTGCAGTGTGGGAAATGGATGTGGAAGTAGATGATGAGCAGTCCTGTACTATAGAGTCGTCTATAGTGTTTTTGTCATTTATTGTATGGTTTAAGTCTAAAACTATCCTGCACGGATTGGAAATCCTTTCAGTAGAAATAACAGAGAAAAAAAGAAAGGAACATGAAATGAAATGTTAGGTACTAAATTTACCTAACATTTGAAAAAATTGATGAGAAGCATGTAACTTGCACAAAAAATTTTTTGTTGATCTATACCCTCCACTATGGGGACTGTAGACATGTCACTAACTACATGAGCACCAGAAGGTGCAAATTTGCTGATGAAGGGCCATTGTTCACTTCAAATTCTGTTTTCATGTTGCTTGAAATTAGTTAGAAATTCAGAAACAAAGTACTCAAAGAAAGGAGTGGCAAAAATAGTCATGTTTTGAATATGTGACACACTGTAATTATTTCAAATAGTGCTTGCAAACAAACATTGAAATACAAAAGGAGAAACTAAACAAATTAAATGAGAGCTCAACGAGAATAACTGTCTTAATTTTTAAACTTATAATTACACTTTGCAATACCTTGAGTTATGGAAAAAATGGTTTGCTGGCACTTCTCTCTTTGATTGAAATATTTACATATTTTGAAGCATTTAAATTTTCCTAACCATTCAGAAAAATCATAATAGAGATGATCTATTAATGTATCATATCTTATAGAAATATTTGGCAAGTAAATTTATAAATAAAATTTAAAACCTTTAAGAATATTTATGTTTCAATATAAAACATTAAAATTGAAGTTATATTCCATGTAACATACTATTCTTTTGTTTACCTGGTACCACAGTACTTACAGAAAGAATATTTTTAGTTAAAATTTTTAAGGCATACAAAAAATGTCAATTAAAATGTTCAAAATTTTCTATGTATTATTCATCTTTGAAGCAGTCTGCCAATAATTCTACAAAAAATATTTTAAAAATAATAGGGCTGCATCTGAAAAATATATTTTCAAATAACACTAGTGACATAGTACTAAGAGATAGATATATTAGATAGGTAACTGTTTAAAGCACCTGGATATGTGCAAATATACTTTTTCCTTTATATTGTTTCTAAGCTTGTTTTCCTTGGTAAATTTTTATAGGGCTTTACCATCCTTCTTTAAAAAAAAAAAAACTACCCTATTTCAGTATATATTTTCTAAAATTAAGGACAGTCTTTGAAAAAATCAGTACAACTCTCAATCTGGAACAAACATTGCTTATGTTTAGTGTTCAGATTAAATGAAGTAGCATTTTAAAGTTTTCTTCTACACAAGATATGTGCTACTTTTATTGTTAGGAAGAATTTTTTCTGGACGATAGTTATTGAGTAGAACTTCTTTATTGGTTCACCAATACATTAAAACCAAATGGTCAGTTGTTAGTTAAATATTTTCAAAATTAAATAATTTAATTATTTTATTGCTTCCATTTACTGTTAAATATACCCCAATTAGCATGATAAACTATATGACCTCCTCACTCACATTTAAAGGCTGCACGAAAATTAATCAGATAAAAGTGGGAAGGGAAGGGCATTTCAGGAACTCGATTTTACTATGAGCTGAGGCCGCTACTCTCTGTCTCTCTTGTCATCATTTGTGACCCTGGTAATGAAACCACAATGGCTGACCATGGCTCCCTAATGGGACAGTTTTAGAGGTGGCTGGGTAGAAGCCTCAAAAGTGTCTACTAATCATGGACTTGAAGTTGCAGATGATAGCTTTAAACTATAACACCCTCTTCCACAAATAAAGAGAGCTAAAGCTTTGAAGGGGATTTTTTAAAAATTATTATCACAAATGGTTGTCAGGTTTTCTCTCCTTTTAAAATTCAGATATTAACCAAAATAATTTTTAAGAGAGTCAACCAAAACATTTAAAACTAGTTGAGAGGAAAAAAATTTATTAGGAGGAGAACATACCCTATTGCAAGAGATCTTAGCTTCATTCATTATAAATGGAATCACAATGTTTGTTAATGAACTTCAAAACTATTAAATTATTCATTCAAATGATCCCAGAAGTCTTTGTACTTGGTCTTCCTGAGTGTCATCCAAGTAGAGAACAATTATATTATATATAATATATTAGAAATAAAAATATATACATGTGTATATAAGCACATATATGATATATTATATACATACCAACTGACATACCATATATATGGTATATATGGTTTATATATTTATAACAACATATATACCATATGTGTATATATAATCAACTAATGAGGGTATAAGGAATGTTTCATAGGCCTATTAATGAGTAGACAGTCATAAAAAGAGACCAAAAGAGAGATTAAGAGAATACAGTGTTTAAAATATTCACTCATCCACTCAACCACCTATCAAGCCATCCTTCCATCCATTTATGTACTTCATCCACCCATCCACCTCTTTGTCCACTCAACCATTCATATAACCAGTTAATAGATATTGAGTGCATATTTTTGACATACTTCATTGCCAAGAAATACGAAGACCTGGCTCTGATCCTAAATTGCTTATAGTCTAATGGCAGGGATTCAATGCCAGTAATTATATTTCAGTGTAGCTCGTGGAATTTCCGCTTCTATGGCACTACTTTTGAGTATATGAGTTTTTTTCTAAGAACTTAAAAAAATAATGTCCTCAAGTTACACTTTATGCTAGTAAAATTTTCATCCTTTGGTAAATATAGTCAGTCTCCCCTTTACTAGTTTATTTCAACAAATGTTTATTAATTACTTATAAGCCAGACACAGGGTTACAGAGAAACTCAGTGAAACACCATCCCTGCCCATAAACAAAGAGGCACACGTGGATAACTTAAAAACCACCCCAATGATACTCTGACCAAGGTATGCTCAGTATACTGGGGGAGCACAGAGAAGGGGCATCTAATCTGACCTGAGAGTGGTGGAGAGGGGAAATGGTGTCAGGGAATGCCTCTGGAAAATGTCTTAAAGGATGGATGAAAGTTAACCACAAAGAAGAAGGGATAAAGGGCATTCCAGGAAGTGGGCAATGAATGAGCATAGACACAAAGGTGATCAATGTATGCTGCAGAATGAAGCTGGTGCTGCAAACATGTAAAAAGAACTGTGCCACAGGCAGGAGATGAGCTGGAGTGAAGACCGGGATCTGTCATGCAAGGGCTTTCAAGGGTTTTCAAGAAGCTTAGGTCTTGAGACACCATTGAAACGATGGTAAGTGGCGGCTGTCAGTTTTTAGTCTAGATCCGGCTCTCACCCTCAGCACTATTAACTTTGGGGCCAGGTAATTAATTGCTTTGTGGGATGGGAGGAAATGTCCTGTGCCGTATAGGATCCTGAAAAGCATCTCTGCCCTAAACCCTATAGATACTAGTAACATCGGCCAGTTGTCACAACCAAAAACGTCTTCAAACGTTGCCAATATCCCCTGAGGGGCAAAACCACAGTCAATTTTAGATGAATCACCCAGAGGATGAATTTCAGGGGGGAAAGACAAGCGGTAAAAATAAGAACGGATAGTCTGGGAGAGGTTGGGGTGGAAAACATTGAAAGAAAAAGAGGAATGAAGGAAGGGGTTCTCGGAGAAATCATGGGTTTGTGTTTTGAAATGGAGATTCATGGTCCCTGAGCTTTATTCAAGCAGATGAGTATGGCGGAGAGTTGGCTATACAAACCTGAAACTCTGTGAAGAAGTTTGCCCTTGAAGGAGCAGTTTGAGTGCAGTTAGCTAAACTGAGGATAAAGGTGTACGGAGGAGAAAACAAATGGGCCAACGATCAGACCTTTGGTAACATAAAGAAGTAGAGGGGTTGGCAGCAGGAGAAAGAACTATTAACGGCAAGGAACGGCCAGGACTAAGAGAAGAGGCAGGAAAGTGTAACGCCATGTTTGACAGAGAAAACTTTCAAGAAGGAAGTTGTCTTAGTAACAGTGCTGCACTGGGCACTATAAAGCACATTCAGACAATAAATGTAAAATGTTCTTTGGACATTGCAGTCAGTTCGAGAGGAAAATACAAGACGAAATGGAGACTGTTATTCTGCTCTATAAACTTGGCGGCTGGCACATAGTGGGTACTCAAAAATGTGACATGAATGGAAGAATAAATAAGTAAATTATACTGAATTATACTAAGAAGGACCTCTTTTGAAAATATAGAGGCAGGTCTCTGTGCCTAGATTATCATAATAGCCTTTGACTATCATATTATATCAAATATCCTATCTAAGTACCTTTTGGTAATACAAAATGATCTGTTACTGTCTCTGAAGTATTTTGAGACTCTCAGAAACAGGCATTTCAGGAATATGTTTTTATTATGTCTCTTTCCGTACCAAAATGCAGATATAGATATCTGAATTATGCCAGTGACAAAATAACTTCACTGTAGAATTAGACTCACTTGACTTATAAAGGATCATTTGTACATCCTGAAATATGCCGAGTTGTGTCCAGAAGGCTGTGAACAGCTGTGCCATGCAGCTAATGGATTTTATCACCAGAGATGTAAAAGTGAATATAATGCTTATCACCAACATGATGTTCTGGATACCAAAGGTGGAGGGAAGGTTTTCTTGCATGAAATTTTAATGTACTTGGTATGGGTTTGAGAATTACTTTTTCTACTTGTAGTTCAGGGTGTTCAATGCACTTAATATCAATTGGCAATTCTACTAAGATATTTTTGAAATGAGAAACTAGCTTCAGATGAATTTTATAAAGCACTAACATGTATAACCTTTGCTAGTTTCTCTACTCACTCTACAAGTTAAGAATGCATGTATAGCCTTTGATAGTTTCTCTACCTATTCTACAGGTTGAGAGAGTCAACATGTTAAATGCTACAGAAATTAATTTCCCAAGAGTCAATTGCAATTTAAGGAAATCAATCATTTATTCTTCTTGTCAATGCAACAAGTAAGGAGCTGTGCTCAAGTGTGCCAGTTTGAAAATGTTCACATCATGGTTTTACTGATAAGGGGATATTTTTCTGTGTATTTATTCTCTAAGAGTACACATTTAGTGACTAAAATGCCATTATCTTTATTTCCATTTTGTATCTTCAGTATATAATAAAATACTATGAATAATACAATATCGTGAATGATCTGTTCAGAAGTTATCTGAGTTCTACCAAAGAATAAATTCTCTCTCTTTTTGTAGTTTAACTAATGCCTTAATTCTGTTTGGACATACACTTTCAAGGACTTGAATGATTGAAAAGAATAATGTGTGATTCTCAATCGTTAGTATGACTTGCATACTTGTTCTCACTGATATATTGCTGACTAATCGTAAGGCATAAATAATAAGCATAAATTATAATCCTTATTCTCAGAAGTTTGCGAGCCTGTCAAAGAGAAGGAAGCATATATAAATCAATAAGAACACAATTATGTGCTGAGCTCTTTAGAGCTCTGTGCATGGATAGGAGGTATTTAGAATAGGAGACAACCACGGGCTCCGAGGGTGAGGCTTTGGGGCCAGAGGTGGCCTTCTTCCTACTGATAGCCCCAATGAGAAGCTCGTTGTTCCCCATTTGTACTAGAATCCTCTTTATGAGTGAGAGATGGGAAGAAAAGAGATGAATTCGCTATTTGGAGGGGTTCAGGGTTAAAGCAAGGGATCAAGAGACAACAGATCTTCAACATTTTTGAACCAGAAAGGTGTTTTTACTATACTTTCCACAGGTCTGCTTTGGGCATAGGCAATTTTACTTAGTCCTTTGAGACTTGCAGTAGTAGGGAAATGGCTCCTTACAAAGAGGACTTAAAAATATATTTATATATTTATGGCCCTGGCTGGTGTAGCTCAGTGGATTGAGCACAGGCTGGGAAACAAGGGTCCCGGTTCAATTCCCTGTTGGGGCACATGCCTGGGTTGCGGGCCAGGTCCCCAGTGAGGGCCATGTGAGAGGCAACCGTACATTGCTGTTTCTCTCCCTCTCTGTCTCCCTCCCTTCCCCTCTCTCTAAAAATAAATAAATAAAATCTTTAAATATATATATATATATTTATATATACAAAGTGTATATATATATTTTAAAACTCCTTCATTTAGATTTTTTGGCAATAGCTTTATTTTTGGTGTTTAAAGTAATATCCTTTTTACTTAAAGATATTCCTTGTAATTGCCACCACAAGCAAACCAATAATCTGTTTTGTACTGAGAAGTTCATTCACTAATGAAAATAAATCACTAATACACGCTTTTTTTCATTTAGGAGAATAATTTGTATTCCTTGAGCACAATGTCATTGCACTTCCTGAGGCCAAGAAAGTATATTCATCTAGAAAGTAATGCTGATAAATTTAAGACTTGAACTATTTTAAAATAGAGTAGGTTTTTATAAGCAAAGCCAATTTAATCTTTGGGCGTTCGGAGGGTTATTTAACACTTACCTAGATATTGGCTATTACATTGTAAAGCATTCAAACCAGTCATGTGAACTGTCTCAAATTATCCAAGAGATTTAAATATGCTTAAAGAAGTAAGCAAATGATTGTGTCTTCACATCTGCTCTCATGGAAAAGCACAGCTTCATCTATGGGATTCCAAACGAAAAGCAGCTTTTCTTATAGGAAGACATATTATCAATGGTAACATGAAACCAAGAGAAATACTGTCTGTATTGCCAAGGAAAGAAGTCACAGACACAACCCATATGCTTGCTAAAGACCTGGCAGAACCATTTGGGGAAGAATTGCTGGCATCTGATGAGTTATATCTGTTACTCGTGGAACATATGCTCCGGTTTTCTCAGTATTAGTACAGCCTAGGCTAAAGTGAAGGGAAAGTTTCAGGCTCTGAGCTCCAAGAAGTAAATTGTTTGAGGAGGCACTGGATAAGCTGAGGCTAAAGACTTGTTTCAAGAGATCTGTGTTCCAGACCTTCTTTGCCAAAGGTAACTGAGCGATCTTACATAATTCACACCCTCTTCTGGTCTTCTCTCTCTTTCTTTGTGCAATATGGAGTATGATCTAGGCAATCTCTAAGTTCTCTGTCAATTCTAATAAAAGGCCCTTTTAGGATTTCCTATTTATTTCTAAGAAATTCTTTAACATTCTGTGAGTGAACACACTGCCATCACATCTGAAAATGGAGAGAGAAAGGCAAAGAATGGGCAGCAGCCATAGGCTCTCAACTGTGATTCCTTTTCTCCTACTTGCTTTCTTTTCCCATTATCTGATTTTCTCTTAAGTGACATTACCCAAATGCATAAAATGAAATTACATCCATTCAGACTGTATGCCTAGTGATGCTGATTAATGTCCTGGTTATAATACAGGGCTTAGTGGAAACCGATGCAAGAGCCCACCGCCAGGTTGAATAAAGTCTTCTATTTGATGTTCCAATCTCATTTGAAGTGTAAGATGTGAGAGAATTCATTTTAACATATTACCTTCTTTTATATAGTACTATTTTTTTCAACAATGCTTTCTTGAAGACCTGAATTTCCACTGTGCTGGGTTCTGACATATTGTAAACCGGCTGCTTTAGTGTCGGCACAGGTTAAATTTCATATCCTCATCAGTTACAGAAAAAAAGGGATAAAAACTGAGCATTGACACGTGCCCAAATAGGAGCTATTCATGTTTCCTAGTGAGTCAAATAAGAGATCAATATAGACAACTGTAACTGAACAATAATAAAGTAATTTTTTAAAAAAATATTTAAAAAAAGAGAGAGAGATCAAAATGAAGGACCTCGGCAAGAACACGGCAGGAGATGCCTTTGCTAGCACCGCCGGAACCGAGCCTGTTTGTACCGAACCCTGGAGACGCGGTGCGTTCCTGCTCGCAGCGCTGACGGGTCCCTTTTTCACAGCAATGCAGGACCAAAATTATGTCGGGAAAACTTTTCTCTATGACTCAATATTCAAATATTTTTATTTCAGTGATGCCTAGTTAATGTCACTCTTCTCAGCCCTCATCTAGATGATCTCAGTTCTCCAATGCGGCCAAAATACTCGCTGTTCTCATCGACCACAGGTTTTAGTCACTCATTCCACCTATATTTGCTACATGCCTACCATTTTCAAGGTGTGCGTGAGCGAGATAATGTGTGCAGAAAAGGCAGAAGTGCCGCGCCCGGAGGCTTATATGGGTAAGGGGTAGGAACACATACAGTAAGAAAAACGCAACCGCAAACTGCTAGCATGGCTGCCAGAGAACAGATGTCATGGGAAAGTGTATTTATTGCCAAATGTTTTTAAAAAAGTAAACATCAAGCGTTTTGATTTAAAGTCAGGGAGCTTAATACTATGGGAATTATCTGGGGAGGCTCCGCATAGGAAGTGTGGCTTGAGGGAGCATTGAGAGGTTTGAAGGGCTGAGGTGAGCAGAGAAGACAGGGTGGTGTGGACCAAGGCGATGTTTCTCGAAGGCTCTACTGCTGGTGAGGTGCACGATGTACTGGTACGCTATTGAGTAACAGTGAACCTCACAGTGAGAACATGTTCTTCAATTGTCTTTCAATACTTTTTTTCTGAGAAAAAAAAAAAGGGCCTGAGTTTCGTGCTAATGCATTGTTAACCCTGTTGCATACTGGCTAGTTAACTAGTCCCGCTTCTTCCCCCAGTTCTTTAACACACAGCCAGGGGCATCCTAGGCTCAGAGATGGTGGCAGAACTGCAGAAACTATAATGCAATAAAAACTCTCTCAGATAGCATTTCTTTTTTTTAGTTCTCTTTACCTTATGGAAAGTAATGCTGGATTTCCATTTTAAGTTGTGGTGTAAAATGTTTGAATCACATGCAGGTATTCATAGGAAAACTTAGGGAAAATGGAGGCAAATAAACGTGCAAGTGTTATGTAGATCAAGCAAAGTTTGGGTGCTTTGCGAATGAATTTGGGAAAACACTGAGTTCAATTTACAATATAAATTGTACTTGGGATGGTAAGTAGCAAATTGTGGTAATAAGGAGAGTCATGATGGACAGTAGCTAGAACAAGATTTGAAAGACAGGTCATGAACAGGTCAAGGAGATCAGGAACGCTAGGTTTATGAACTTTATTCATGTCGTGTCTTAGGATTCCATACCATCCCTTTTCCCCAGATATTAATAACTACGGTTTATTGTTTTTATTCAGATGCCAGGTACTATAGTATGTACTTATCACTTTTTTGTTTGTTTTTTCACAACCACCCTACGAGGAAGGTATTAGCCTGATTTTAGCAGTGAAGGATCTTACTAAAAGGCACACAGTTAATTGGTAATACAGATGAGTTTGGAACACAGGCCTCCTATTTGATTCTAAAACTTCTGTTCCTCATCATGCCTATAAACCCTACTTACCTTTAAGCACCAGCACGAATACTAGCTTTTCCTCAGCCTAACTTACCAACAGATGTCGCATTTCTACTTTGGCCATTCTGCATTAGCACTATGCAATTCTAAGTAGTGATTTTCTTTTCCCCTTGACCAGAACTGTTTATCTGGCCTTTGGATGACTAGGTCATGAGTGCCTATGAGACCTATTCATCCATACCCAGGCATCAGCACTGTACTTCTCATGGTCAAGGCTCATATTGTTCAAATTGAGCTAAATTTCCCTCCTCTGCCGGGGCTTATCACAGAAGTGCAGCTGCACCTCCTCAGAGCAGGAGCTCCGGAGATTACTCAGGAACTACCTGAAGAGGCTTTGCCTTTGTCAAATTCCGAGAATCTAGTTAATTAATTTTGAGCAAATCAGCAATTCTTTGGATTTTAAAAATCATTTTGGACTCTTTTAACTCTTGTGTTTTATAATGCCTGGGTTAAATAGCACAAAAATGGATACCTGGTAATTGTAGACCTTTAGATCTCAGAATTTTAAAGAATATCTCCTTCAACTCTTTTATTTTATGAATGAGGAAACTGAAGATTAAGGAGGTTTCACGAATTGCTTAGGGCCAATAGCGCAGGCCTCAGTTCAAGGTCTTTCAGTTTCTGATAGTAATTTGTTCTCCACACTGATGGCTTTGAACTTGGGGGCCATGTGCTCTTCTTCCCACCCAATGTAGGAACCCCTGACTACAGTGTCCCCCTTGACTAATTAATGTCAAGGTGCTGCTTATGAGCCTGGAACAGGAACTCATTATTTTTGGAAGCAATCTATTCCATTTTAAATTAAAGAGTGTCTTTTTCTGTCTTGAACCCAATAGAACCTCATAATCATATCTGTTGTTCTAAATGCTGGAGTTTTCTAGCACTCCCCTTCAGCGATCCATTCATTCTCAAGGCTTTAAATACATCTATAAATTGAGGGCTTTCAAATTTGTATCTCTAGACCAACCTTCTTCTCTGGACTCTAGACACATATATGACTACCTGCTGGATATCTCCTTTTGAATGTTCAATAAGTCTTTCAGCCTTAATACCAGAAAACAGAGTCTTGATTACACCTTCCTACCAAAAAATGCTCTCTTCTACCCCGCCCCCCACAGAATCTAACAAATTCTTATCAATTCCACTGCTCCCAATGTAGTCCAGGCTATCATTCTTTCTTGTACAGGCAACTTCAACTAGTATAATCTGCAAATGTGATTATGCTATTTTAGTGTAAACCACTGATGCAAAGTGTTGAAGGATATAGAGGTAAAGACAAACATTTACACAGCTAGGATTCTCTCCAGAAACTACCTGAGTCTTATTCAACTATAACAAGATGCTGGTTATTATGGCCCCTTCTAGAAAGATGGCTTAGTTTTTACCAGTCTGTTCTGCTCATCTGCTAAAAGCCTCGCCCAACTTTTCTGGTCTCATCTAAGGATTTTTGCTTTCTTCACCTATTGGGATTAAATGACTTGTTAGGAAATTGAAGAAGAAACTCTGAAGTCTACAGCTTTGGGCAGACTGGTCTCTAGTTAGCCCTGTTTTCAGCTTTCCTGGACATAACCTAGGTGCATTGTACTTCTAAAAAGAAGTGGAGATGAGCAACCTGCCATTTCTGTGAATGCTTTCCATAGCTTGGTATCAAAGGGAAATAATGAAAATACCAATAGCAATTGCTACTATTTGCGAAGTACTTACTCCAGGCACTGAGCTTGGCACTACAAAATCTCATCTAATCTGCACACCTTTACATAGTAGGTGTTACCCCTATTTTCTAGAAGAAGCAACTGTGCAGAGTGGGTATTAGTAGGTACAGTTGGTGCCTGATCGAGATCCCCTTTACTGGGTGGGGGTACTATGTCAGTTGTCAATTTGTTGCTTCTCAGCTCCTAAAGCGTTCTTCATTATATGCTGTGTGTTAACGGCATTCCAGTAGAGGCGCTAGGGGGAACACTGCGGGAGGAAGAGAGGCCTCTCTGTGGGTTTCACCATGGTGTTGGAGGTTGATTGTGCGACTGTGAGGACTTCCGGTGAAGCATCAAGCCCCAAACACAGCCCCTTTGCAAAGCTGCAGTCTTAGCCTAGTCGTAATCTTTACGCAGCTGTCTTGACACAAACCCTGAGCCGCAGCATGGCTCGCACCCTCCTTCCCTCCCCACCCCCACACCGTCACTCAGACCTCCACCACAGAGACCCACGGCAACAGTTGCTGATCGCCGGCTCCTGCTTGTACTCAGCGCTCCACAGAGTGGTGGCCCTTTGCTTGCACAGCAACCCAGACCCTCTCCAGCCTGGCCAAACCAGGATTCTTCTCTTCTGTCGGGTGAGCTGAACGCCACTTTCTTCAAGTTATTCCTTCCGTGGATTCTGAGCTCCAGCCCTAGAGTACTATGCAGTTATTCTTTTATCATAGTCAGTATTTATATTAAAATTTTCCTGCTTGACTTATTGTATCATTTCTATATCCAGATTGCACCCAGCCCACCATAAACCCATCTCATAGCTGCTACAAGCATTGGCTGCTAAACTCACAGCTGCCAGGTTCCTCAGATCATTGCTCTTAGCCAATGGGAGCTGCCTTGCCCAGGAAGTTAGCACCCTCCCTGATCCTCACGCTCCACCTTTGGGCTAGAACCAATGACTAACCCACAAAAGCCAGCTCCTTTGACTTCAGGCAAGGTCAAGTCTGTGGTGCAATTTACCTTCCAGAGCTCCCCTATGAATCAGGGCAAAGCGAAAGTTTACCAGAAACCCTGTCCGTTCTCAGTTCTCTCTCCCCTTCTCAGTCCTGCTCCCCTCATTCCCTCATAGGCTTTTCCTGAGAGTACTTCCTTAATGAGTTGGGTGCATGTCAATCTTGTGTCAGGCTCTGCATTTAGGGAACCTGACCTCAGACATGTACCAAGGCCACAGCGTTAGAAGATAATGAAGTTGGTTATTTTACTAGGTCTATCTGAATCCAGATCCAGTGCTCTTAACCACCGACTTCTCATGGACAAGGAATCTCTTGTATCTAGTATGTTCTCCCCAGCCCAGTGTTTCTTCTATGCTAAGCCATCTTGGCCTTGAGGATGGTTTGTCACTGGTTCAGAGTAAGGTGTGTGATACTGGCTCAGCCATATCCAAGGCCCGTGTCCACTGTTACCAGAGGTCTGTTCGTCCCCTATCTATTCTATGGAGGCTTACATACTTACATAGCCCTGCTGCTACTACCTCTTCCTCTTCTCTCCTCCCTCCAGAGCGCAGACCAACATCCTGACTGGAGCTCTACCCTCCCAGTTCCCAGAAGTGAGTCAGTTTGTTTAGCTCAATTATGCTTCTCTTGTTCAGCCACATTTATTTGGGGCAGACTAGTTCTCCATGCCCTGGGAATTGTGCACTGGTATTCACTAATGTTCAGAAACTAAGGTGACAGTTTGACACTTGAATGCCTTTCGGGTAAACAATAATTTTTATTGGGGCCATAGCAGTGGGCTTATTTATAACTCCTGCCACCACACACTAGCACTTAATGGGGTGGTGAGGAGAGACAGTTGAAAGGCTGCTTAGGGACCTTGGGGAAGTACAAGGATCGAGACTTAGCAGACATGGTATGTGTCAATCTTGAAAGATAATTGGGCGAACAATATATGAGAACAGCTTGTTCCAGCCCATTCCATTTTCAGATGCTCTAACACATAGTGAAAGATGCAGCAGACAAGGCAACAGGTCTTGGATTTAATTGTCTCTTTTCCATGAACCCAACATGTATTTTGGTTTTGTGGTTTGTTCTTTGACCACCACATGCAGATCCCTTTGGGGGCTTCTCAGCCTAGTCAATGCTCCCTGGTCAACTCCGACTCCTAATTTCCCATTTGGTAGTAATTACTTGACAGTTACACAGCTTCTATCCCATCCTCAAATACACACACACACGAATTAAAAAGGACCAGTGTTCTTATTCGCAGGCTCTTCTTTATTCAGAGAGGCAATCTATTCCACTTTAGAAGTGGTTCCACCCTCTTCAGCACTGCCACGTTTTCTTTGTGGCTGGATGAAGTACAGCTGTAGCTAATCCAGTCATAATTTTAGTTGTCCCAGAGTAAAATGAAATTATTAGCCATCCCTACAGCGTGTCAGCAGACTGCAAATAGAAATGCGCGTTTGAAGGCAGCTGAATCCAACTGGGAATTGAGAAACTAATAGAAATTTGAAATAATGGGCAAGCTTGCAATGAACTGTTCATGGGTTCAGAAACCTGGTTTCTTTGGTAATTTGAATGAGCAGTTTTGCTAATAAAGTTTGTCTCTGTTTAGTGAACCTTCTGGTTCTACCTGTCATTCACAAACAACTTGAATTATCACTTTCCCATCAAATGTTGCCCTTTCCCTTAGCTTGTCGGCTCTTAGAGCAGATTTTCTCCATTATAGGCAGGGAATGGAGGGAGAAAAAGAAAGAACTTTCAGCACAAGCCGAGGCAGGCTGGCCTCCATCTACAACAGGGATGAAGCAGGTGTATTTCATGAAGGTAACTTTGGATGAAATTCTAGTGGTGCTACATTTATTCGAAAGGGCAGCTCCCAATAGGAATTCCCAGTTATGATCAATATCTGCCGGTAGTTCTCGACCCTTCTACGTGGTAGATCTGCCAGTGCCATGACCTCCACTCTCTGACCACAGTGGGTCTTAACTTCAGGAAAATGAGGTAATGTCACTGGCAGCTTCAGAATGTTAACAATCCTGTAATAATTCCACACACCAGTAAAGCACGTTGGAGTTTGCCTACCAACCTTTATTATTGTGCTCTTAGCCCTTTTTGTATGACTTTGCTTTCCCCAATGGAACAAAAATGTATATTCCTTAAGAAAATAGAAAGTGTCGCCCATTCATAAATACATTAGGGACCCCTTTCGCATTCTTTGCAGCTTCCCCAGCAGCTCAAGTAATATTCTCAAGGAAACAATTATCAACAGGATTGATTTTTCCATTCGGCCCCTGGGATTGCCAAGCCTGGCAGCTGGCCAGGTGCAGGGCGCTGAGGCCTCTGGGAGGGCTGAGAAAGGATCCAGGGACCAGAGGGCGGGTCGAGCAGTCCGAAGGCATGGCTTTGATGAAGTAAAGAAGAGCTGGGAAGAGCTCGAACCTGGGTTTTCCTCCACATTGAACTGTAGCTGTGTGATGGTACAGACGATGTTTAACATCTCTGACACTGTTTCTTTATCTGTGAATAGAGTCTGTTATGAAGTTATTATGAGGGCTAGGTGAGGCATTCATGTAAAGTCTTAGCACAGTCCCTTGTAAAAGGTAATATTTTTGCTTGGGTACAATTATCATCACCATGAATGAAGACTGAAGAGCTATCATCTGCTTTTGTTCAAAAGTGTTCTTTTTAGTTTGTTTAGCTATCTATATGGCTTAAGGAATTTCACCTTACATTTCTACAGTTCATAAAAATATGTCAAGTCTAAACTGTTAAAAATAGGTGACCATTTTGTGAGCAGGTGGGCATGCATGCATAGGTATGAGTAGTTGGGATGAACATACATGTTGCTTTCTGGGGGCAAATACTTAAAGAGCTTGAAAGGTTTGTCTCCCTGTATGAAGTCTTTTATAAGCCATTTTTAAATTTTGTTCATCAAAATCTTTTCCAGGAAAAATATATACTTGTTTGTTTATGTATTTAACAAACACCTATATAATTTTTACCAAGTGCCAGGCATGTTAATCTGTATTTCAACACTATGAAGACAGCCCTATTATTATTCCTAGTTTACAGACATGTCCATTGAGGCACAAGGCAATCAAGCAAGTTGCTCAAGATCCTATAGGTAGTAAATGCCCAGCCGGGATTCTGACCCAGGCAGGCTGGTTTCCGAGTCTGTGCTTGCAGGTGTCAGGCTAGGCCAATCCAGCCCATTTGTGTTGGGGGTCTTTGCGATAACAGGAGTTAGGATTATTTCAATTGTTTTGTGTGGCTGTCACGATGGGATTTCTGGGTTGATATACAGTCAGCTTCTTTAGTGAGTTAAGGAGTATGCATTAACCAGGGATTTCCCCTTTGCATGAGGCCTTACAGACAGGGAGTTAATGAAGGAGGGAGGCAGCAGATTGGTGTTAAGGACTCCCTCTTTATTTTTTTTTAAAGGTGGCACATCTTTTTTTTTCTTTTTTTAAATTTATTTTTTTAGAGAGAGGGGAAGGGAAGGAGAAAGAGAAGGAGAGAAATATCAGTGTGTGTTTGCCTCTCACGTGGCCCCCACTGGAGACCTGGCCCACAACCCAGGCATGTGCCCTGACTGGGCATCGAACATGAGACCTTTTGGTTTGCTGCCCGCACTCAATCCATTGAGCTACACCAGCGAGGGCAGGACTCCCTCTTAAGAACTTGTGTCATGTGTATTAGGAGTCACTGGAGTCCAGTAAATTAGCCTTTTTCTGGAATGACTCTAAACATTCTGACACCTTTGGCCCTCTGAATCGCTTTAAAATCCCTGCTTAGTGACTCAGAGTAATTCTATTTTGTGCAAAGGGCCTCTACATTGAGACCAAAATTTTATCATTTATCTTCTTTTTTTCTTCTAATAAATAAACTAACACTTTTAAGAAAATTTAAAAACTCCACTAACCATAATGAATCATAAGGACTTAAGATATTTTTAAGCTTCCACTGGCTTATGTATGCTTTGGAAGAAGTTGATGGACTTGCCTGTCTTTTCTCTTCGGTAATTGTCCCTGATTCATCTACAATGTTGTTGTTGCTTTGACAATACCATCTGACCATGGTTTTCATTTGAAAACACCATGAGCTTTCCTTATTGTATTCTCCTGGTTTCCTTCCTGCATCACTGGCTGCTCCTTCTCAGCTCCTTTGCCATGCCCTCCTCTTTTCTGAGACTTCATCAAGTCAATTCTCCAGAGCTCAGCCTTTGGGCAGATCATTTCACTCCTCTGCTCCAAATGCTATAATGACTCTTCATCCAAAGTCCTTGTGTTAAGACCCTTATCATCCGGTCTTTTCTCTCTGGCCTAATTGCTAATTGTATTAGTGTCTAGAGCTGCCATAACACAGTACCACAAACTGAGCAGCTTAAACAACAACAAAATTATTGTCTCACAGTTCTGAAGGCTACAAGTCTAAAGCAAGATGTCAGCAGAGCTGTGCCCCCTCTGAAGGCACCAGGGAGGGACCGTTCCAGGTCTGTCTCCCGGCTGCAGGATCCTTGCCTTGTGGCAGCGTCGCTCCGGTCTTCACATGATGTTCTCCCTGTGTGTGCACGTGTCTGTGTCCAAATTTATCCTTTCTTGATGAGGACACTTGGACTGGGAGCCCTCTGTACTCCAGTTCAATGACATCATTAATCACATCAGCAATGGCTCTTTTTTTTTTTAAGATTTTCTTTTTTTATTTTTAGACAGAAGGGAAGGGAGGGAGAAAGAAAGGGAGAGAAACATCCGTGTGTGGTTGCCTCTCATGTGGCCCCCACTGGGGACCTGGCCTGCAACCCAGGCATGTGCCCTGACTGGGAATTGAACCGGTGACTGTTTGGTTTGCAGCCTGCGCTCAATCCACTGAGCTACACCAGCAATGGCTCTTTTTATAAGGTCATGTTGTGAGAACCTCGGTACGTGAATTTGGGGGGAACATAATCCAACCATAGCACTGCAGTGCTTCCCGTGCTCACTGTGGGGACACCGTTCTCCTCTCTTTGCTGTTCCTTGAATACTTGTATGTGCTCCTGCATGAAGACCTTCGTGTTGTCTGTTCCCTCTGCCTGGAATATCCCTACACTCCAGCTGTTCACGTGGCTCACAGACTGCTCCCTCTCAGGTCTGTCTTGAAATGTGTCCTCCTTCCCCTGACCCTCCTACATAAAATTATACCTCCACTCTTCCCCTTGCTACTCAGTTCCCCTTGTCCATTGTTTTTCTTTCCCTTCTAGTTCTGACCACCTTCTGATATGCAGTACTTGGTAATCTGTAGTATCTTATTTACTTAGTGACTGGTTTTGTTGTCTCTCATTTGTCTTCCCCCACACCTACACTGGAATGTACACCCAATGAGGGGCTCTCCGTCTGTTTTATTCTCTGGCGTATTTCAGAAACCTAGAACAACAGTACTTGAGCATAAAGGCACATCAAAAAATGTGTGTAGCTTTGCTACTTTCCTTTGTGGGTTTAGTTGCAGAGATGCCTACCTTTCATGTATTGGAGCAAGGCAGTTATACTGCTTTCTTGAGAACTGTGGCGTCGCTTTCCCATCGGCTGCTCCACCTGGGACCTTTAGCCAAATGTCACATTCAGGATGACTGCAAATCCTGGCGGGGCTTGCCATCCCCCACTTCTGAGGGCTCAAAGCATTTTCCACCTACAGAATAAAACCAAAACTCTTGTGATGAGGTAATCAGAGGCCTCATTTGACTCATTGCCACTGTCACTTAGCACATGGGGAAGCAATCACTGAGCCTCCTGGAAGAAACTGATAATCAGGTTGAGAACTCAGGTGTCATGACTTGCTGTGATTTTCCTACCAGCATCAAAAAGCAAAAAAGCTCCTGAAGTGACCGAAAAGTGCTCTGGGAGACAGCTCTCTGGCTTCACTAGAGTGGATGAGGCTTAAACTGCCCACGGATGTCACATCCAATTTCCTTAATAATTATATCAAGGCCTCTCCTAGGCTCCTAGCCAATGTCAAGAGCCGTTCCCAGCAGAACCACTGAGCTAGTCAACCTACTCTGTACTTCTTGGTCTTAAATCCATCATTTTATATTAAAATTATCTATTTGTTATGATTCCATGTCCTCATAAATATCGTATATTTTTACGAGCCTGTGTCCTCATAGAAGGTGGAGTTTAAGGAGGGCAAGCATGTCTTAGCCATTGTCGGTTTCCATTCTGGGGCCCACACAGATGCTGGTGCAGTATCCATGCTGGTACAGGTATCTATGCTGGTACAGAAGCCTAAGAAATGCTTCTTAACTCCCACCTGAAGTGCAGCCTCAGAGTGCAGAGTCTCACACAGGCTACATCAGCACCCAAGCTTGCTTTGGCCATTTTGATTTAGTTTTATTTATTTATTTTTTAACTCATGAATGGCTTTCAAAAATAAATGCCTTAACACCACTTTAAGCCATTTTTCTGTCGGAGGGAAGATTGGTGGTTTGTAGGAGAGCGTGGAAAGGTGTTTCCAACATCATGAGGCCCAGGAGGTGAACTGTCTGAGCAGGACATCGAAAACAGATCGGACTTCGTAGGGGAAGGCCTGGCCACATAGATGTGGGAAATGTGCCATTGATTTTTTCCCTCCACACTCATTCATGGATGGCAGCATTATCCATGAATGACCATAAAACAGCAGGGGTATCGAGAGGTACAAGTTGACCGAGGCAACACATTTGATCCCTCAATCCACAGATAATAAACCCATCTTATTCCTTGTGTAGCCACCTGTCATGTGCTTCCTGAACAATGTGTCTTTTTTTTTTCTAGTCCTGTGGGTGTTGTCCACATGCATCCGTCCAGCAGAAAATGCTGGGTGTGTTTGGCTGCAGAGGTAGCTCTTCTGGATAGGGATGGCTTCTTTCTGAAGAGAATTCATGAGGAACTAATGAAGTTTAAGTTTCAGGACCTTTCGCTTGCCTTGGTAGGGGCCACAGCATGTCCCGTTAATCATTTCTGTTTATAAAATTTTTGAAAGTAATTTATTCTAACCACAATCATTGTCCTGGTGCTCGCTCATTCAAATTTCCCCTCTGCCACACTTTTTTCCTTCATTGGGCTGCAGGCAATTTTGGGATCCAGCTAAAGTGGAAGTTGAATTGGCCATGCACTTATTTTGTTTAGGTTGAGCAGAATATATTTATGTATGTACTGAATTTGCAGGAATTTCCAAGTGTAGCTATTGCTCGTCATCCTGGGGAAGGAATGAATGGCTTGCAGGAAGAGTTGGGCCACCCACTGTGATTCAGCAAGGGTCAGGAAACAGCAGTGCAGGGCCTGAGTTGGTCGTCTCAGGATGAGCAGCTCCCATCCTGCAACAGAATTGTGTGAACAGGGGAGGAGAAAGGAGGATTGAAACAGACAGAGCCAACAACTGGCCTGAGAAAGGAATCGCAAAGGGCATGTCAGGAAGTCAGTTAATAAAGCCATTATGTTATTTTTCTGGATTTTATGATGTTTGTCAGCTCTTTACAATTTGTCATTTTGTGATTCTTCTCAACCTAAATGAATCTTCATTTTTACTCCTAACATATTTTTGCTTACAAAATTCGCCTTATTAAAAAAAAAAACTTTAAGATTTCTAAAACCCAGATCTTCCCTGCCTCTGCCTTACCAATTCTCTTTAATTTGTTATATTTTGACAAGCCCTCTGGGGTCTAATGCATAAGATTTCAAATAAAAATAAAGTTTAATTTCATTTTTCAGTCAATATTAATAATTTCATTGCCTTCTGCAACTTCTGAAAAATATGTAGATATTAAATAATTAATCCTTATCAAATTTTTAAGTGTGAGAAAAATAACCCTAGTGTTCCATTTACATAGGACAAGTGGAGTCAGGCAACTTGAGCAGATTTTCATACCCTCAAAATTTCAACGAATTCCTCAGGGTTCTTATCTATCTGCCTTCCAGATGGAGTTATGTCATCTCCACAGAAAATTACATTTCTACATTAGAAAATGTTTTTTTCTAATTATTTGCAGATACTATGACAGAATTTCTAAGTGACATTTTGTTGAGTGCCTTTATTCTATGTATCATATACAATAGATGCTTTAGTTAAAATACATGGCTATATATAGCCAAATCCTCAAATTTTCTGGGAGAAAAGATGATAGTGAAATATTTAATCCTTTCTGCTTGAACTGGAACTGACAAGTTAGAATAGGTCAGAGCAAGTGTATTTGTGTACTGGGGATAATTTTATTTGCCATTTTCAGTTATCAACATACTGCAGTAAAGATTTCAGAAAACCTCAGTAATGCCTTGTAAAACTGCCTGTGGGGTGACCAATAATACCAGCTTACCCTGTAAATAAATAGTACTCCAAGAAAAGTAGTGATATTCAGCTTTGATAAAATTGAGTGTCTCAGAAGAACTTTCTAGCTCAAGTGTAAGCCAGTTGTACAGCTTTGAAACCTTTGAAACGTCCTCTTTGACAACAGATAAATTGGCAAGATCATCAGCATCCATTTTGTTCCAGCATACTTTTTAGGATATAGCCTATATGGAAAACAAAAGAAAGCTTCCACATTAGGCCTTTCTAATAATGAAGAACCTGCCTTTCCTGTCCCCAGAGATTTCCTAAGTGACTCCAGTGTGCTCTACCCCATGCAAGTGTTGACCTTGGCCACATCCCTGAATTTCTTTGGGTCTCAGTTTCATTTCATAAAACAAAGCATTGAAACCACATCCCCAACTCTATTTCCAGATCTGGTACAAATATTCTGTGGTCTCTCTATCCATGTATTAAATGGGTCAGGTCCATAAAGGAGAAGAAAAGTAATTAGAATAATTAGTAATTACTCTAGGTGTAACAGATGCTGTGGGAGATTAAGATACCACTAGAGCCCTTAGGATTCCACTAAATTATCGCTTGACACGTGGGCACGAGTTACTGGAGAGGATAATTCTAGCTTGAGATCAACAATCCAAAACATAGGATGTTAGAACAGGCACACATTATTCAGCAATTCTATGCTAAGATCTCTATATAAGATTAAATTTGCACGCGGGCAAAATTACCACCACCATCCCCAGCGAAGTAAGTTTATTGCAGACTGACATTTTGTCTGTTATGAATAGTCATATTTTTCCCAGCATTGAAAAGGTAATTGACTCTTGAGCCTCTGATGAAATAGTTGCCTTATGGTTTGGGGCCGCATCATATTTAAACAAACAAAAAACTTATCTCGAAACCATTCTGATGGAGTGCTTAAGTTACCTCTGTGATTTAAAGGTTTGCTTCTCTTTCTTTCCTTTTAAATTATGTGCTTATTTACTGACTTATCTATATGTCAACGCTGATCTTGTATATCTGGGTAAGTATCTTTGGACTCCACTGTACCTCTCATTTGAGGTCAAAGTTTACTGCTAATGGCAAGGGTTTGGCTCCGCCCTTCATGACGAACTCACAATGCCTAGAGGGAGACATGCTTGTAACTCACCACCTTTGCTTCCAAGTCTTACTTAACCACCCGAGACCAAGAAACCTCTACCTTCTGGCCCAATTCTACAAGGGCTTTACCATTTATTTGCCATTTATTCTATTTGGGAAAATTTAAAAAATAATTTCTGCTTTTTCAAAGGTTGTACTGTTATTTCACTTTCTCATTTCATCTCAAATATCTTAATCTTTAACATCTTTTCTGAGATAAAAAGATATGCAAAGTCAGGGATGGGGGAGATGTCGAGGAAATTATTTGAAATCATATAAATCTCATTTGGTAAAGAACAGAGGAAATAATAAAGGCAAATTAAGATCTATATTGACACTTTTTTATTGATTTGTGCTTCCCTACAGGAATATGTGTGCATATCTTAAAAGACAGAGCCAAGATTTCTGTTAAGATTAATTGGCATGGAGGGGTTATTCACATAGTGGTTTCAAATAAAGCTTTTTTTCACACTGGAAATAGAGTAGCCTAATTCAAACAGGAGACCAATTTTTCTTAGACATGGAATGAAAGTAAGTTCTGACATATTTCAATGGTGAGTACATTATATATTTCAACTTAGAAAATATTTAACTTTATTCAAGCCATTAGGTTTTTGAAGAAATTGACAACATAATTCATTAAAATGTGCTGTGGAGCCTCTGAAAAATTAGTACAATGTTATTTTGTTTACCTGAACCATGATTGCTTTGAAAATTATGAATTCTAGCTAGTCCATTTTTAAAGATAAATATACTGTTTATAATTATCTGAAATGTCACTTAATTCTTCCTCCTTTTCAATGCCATTTATTCCCACAAGGGCGAGAAGAATTGATTTTTATTAGGGCTCACTTTGTTCTGTTTTTTTCTAACAAAATATATTATTGATTAAAGTACAACCAGATCTTTTGTTGTTTTACCAAAATTAGAACCCCCAGTCATTCTCACAGATACACAGGATGGGGCAAAAGTAGGTTTACTGTTGTGGGTATGCAAAAACAGTTTCTTCTTCTATTATTATTTATTAATTATTGTACTGTTTTCTGTACCGTGGGTGAGGTGTTACTGGGTACGGTCCTAATGGACGCAGCTGTGTTTAAGGCCCAGCCCCTGACGTCAAGGGGCTTGTAGCTTAGAGCAATGAAAGAAGACAGAGCTCAAACCCAAAATCGTTTTGGAAAATGACAGAATAGAGTAAAAGAAAGTTCAGCTGATGATGAAGGAAGAAGAGCAGAGGTAACTATGATGAAGAGCAAGAGAAAAAGAAGATCTGAATAGTCCATTGATGTGGTTTCAGGAATAGGCAAAGATAAAGGCGAAGACAAGGATTGAGTCGGAACATGTAGTCCCAGAAATCAAATGCTAGTGTGAAGGAAGATCTGAAGAGATATAATGGAGGTACAGAATGTTAGAACGAGAATGGCCCTTAAAGTCCAGTTTGTTGTTTTACAGACAAGGAAACTGAGGCACAGAGGGGAAAAGTAACTTACCAGAGATCACATAGAATATGAGTAACATGACGGGACCAAATACCTGTCTGCTGAATCTCAGCCTTAGAAACTTTTTAATCACATCATGCTAGGTTATTCAAGGTCAAAGCCTTCAGCAGTGACTCCTTCTTGAGTATGGAGTAGATTGGCATAGTTGTTATTGTTTTTTCTTTTTTTTAGATTTTATTTATTTATTTGTTTATTTATTTATTAGAGAGCGGGGAAGGGAGGGAGACAGAGAGAGAGAAACGTCGGGATATGTTTCCGTGCAGGAGAGGTACATTGATCAGTTGCTTCTCCCACATTCCTACTGGGGACCTGGCCCACAAGCCAGACATGTGCCCTGACTGGGAATCAAACCTGCGACCTTTGGGTTCATAAGCAGGCACTCAGTCCACTGAGCCACACCAACCTGGGCTTCATGGTTTTTTAATATCTATTTTTCTCCTAAGGGCTTCTAAAAACGATAGCTTTCTTCTTGATTCCTGAACGTGATATGTATGTTCACTAGAATAACTTACCCTTCATGTGTGGTAGTTTTGATCAGTAGTAGTTGAAATACCCAGAGATGTGTTTGCTTCAAATGTTATAAGAGCATGCTTGGTATTTTCTAGAAAACGAGGCCCTCAGAAGAAAGTATAGGCTATATAACTCTTGTCTTGGCAAGGCCCTGGCAACAAAAGACTGAGTTGCACTAGTTTGGAGGCATCATGCTTTATTTAGCATTAAGGTTTCTGCTGCAGCATCTCTCTCTCTCTCTCTCTCTCTCTCACACACACACACACACACACACACACATACACTCACTCACGGGAGAGTTCATTCTGCAAGAAAAGCAGCTGTCAACTTGCTGATGCTCAGGCAATGCGGGCTGTGCTCTGCAGAGCTCTAGCAGGTGCCGTTCGCCTGAGACTACTAGGCTGTAGTCTGAATATGTCTCCTGGAGCTCTGCCTTGCTCTGCAAAAGCAGTACTCAGCTTAAACTGTTCCCAAAAGATTTTCAGTAGCAGGAAACAACACCAGCAGACATGAGCTCTAGTTTGTGTACACTTCTGGAGATCCATAATATCCCTTTCTCTCATCCCTGACCTTTGCACTAGACCACAGAGATAGGGTGCATTTTTGGAGCCATACTCCCAAGTTTTCACCTGGATTCTTCACCAGGCTCCTTTTGTCTGAATAGAGCCAGTGACTCCTTCAAACCACCGCCTGAAACTTGTTACTTATACGCAGGCATAATACAGAGAGTATCATTGTTCCCTTCTGGAGCCAACATCACTCTTTGAGTGCCTCGGCTTGGTTTTCCCCCTAATCTTGAAAACATCTTCCTCCCTCTGTGCTGCCTTCTTTAGCCTCTCTTGTCTTCAATCCTTCCTTTCATTCATTTCTTCCCAACCCAGGCAAGATTGCTATTCTCCATGGTATTAACGATGTATCCCTAATGAGCCAATATTTTATTCTCTTCTGATACCATGGAGAAGTGGTGGTGGGTGGGAAGTAAGACGATAATACATGACACTTTTATCATATTGAAAACTCCTACTTCCCGGGGTGACCCATTGTCTAGATTGGGAACTCAAGAATTCACAACCACCACCATGCGTTATAATATGAGTACTTTGTTCTCAATACAGAGTTTCATAGGAGATACAGATGCACAGAGGCACACACATGTTGTAAGTGGTGCAGGGATATTAAGACATATCAACTACCTATATCTTATGAAAATTAGGGAAAAGAGTTTAGCAGAAAACAATAAAATGAAAACTTGTAAACATCCTGTTGATTCTGAGAAACACTCAGTTGGTGCTGGCACTCCAGGCTGTTGCAGCGATCCTGAAGTGTGGGTAGCCTTGCAGGCCCCGTGTTCTCACTCGGTGAGCTGTAACACAGTACAGAACCAGTGCTTTCGTACAGGTCTGGGTGCAAGTCTGCCTGGTTGAAGGGTTTTGTGTTCCCACCACACGTGACGCCTACGGAAATCAAGATGCTTGGGTGGGAAGGGAGCTACCATTAGGGGCAGCCCTCATTCACAATGCTGTGTGTTTTCATATGCTCCTTGTTCAGATCAGATCACATGAAAATCACATGAATGAGGTAGAGATTATTGTTCCAACTTAGACCCCCGTGTGGTGAGAGGAGACGCACTTGGTCAGGATGAGACAATCACAAAGGGACAGGCCGGGATCTGAGCCCAAACATTCTGACTGCAGCAGGGTCTGGGAACCGCCGTCTGGGGGCCGCGTTTGGCTCTCCTGGTTTTGAACAACGTGCAGATGAAATGGTTGAAAACAATAAGAAGAAGACTATTTCATGATAATACTTGTATATGTATGTTCTCTGGATTCTTTCATGGTGTGGCAGAGTTGAGTATCTTTTACTAGGGCTGGATTGCCTTCAAAGCCTAAAATAATTCACTCTTAGCATTTAAAAAGTATTTGCTGATCTCTACTCTAAAAGTTTACCTCTTAGGCTACACTTTCCCCACTATATTATGTTAAGCTTACATTAGAATTTCTAGATTATTTTGTGTTATGTGAGTTTTAAAATGAAAATAATCATCTGAGACCTTTTGGGTGATAGTGGCACAGATGTAAAATTTTAAGAGCAGCTCAATGAAGTCATGAAATAGATTCAATATTACATTGATGGAAAAATATAATAAAGTTCTACTCACACCATTGCTAGCTCTATGACTCAGTAGAAAAATTCATCGCAATTGACAAATAAAATGGAGTTTTATTCATGTACTACATCACCAATATATTTAGCTCATTTGTATTCATCAGGTTATTTTTCAAAAGAGATAAAAAAGCAAAACACTAGCTGGAAATTATTAATAAAGCCACACACTTAATATTTTGGCTCATAAGGCCTGTGAAAGAAGCTAAACGAATTAGCCTAGGAAAAAGATTGATATTTGAGACACCTGCTGTGTGACATGCACTTTATTGGGTGTAACTGCATAGCCCCTACAACACCGTTTTGTGCATGAGGGTGCCCGGGCACAGAGGTAAAGTACCAGTTGCAGGTCATGCAGCTGATAAGTGCAAAGCCAAACCAGATCTTCCAACTCCAAATTTGGTATCTCTTTATAAAACAAATTTCAAGACATTTATCATTTCAGTGTGTAAACTCGTGTAGAATTACTCATCCAGGGGTCCCATGATTCCCTTTCTAAATGTTGTCCATCGGTTGCCTCTTACTTCTGTCTGTGACTTATTAGCTGTCGAAAGGGAGAAAAGGAGTTGAAGTGGCCATTGGGTCAATCCCTCTCACACACACAGATAGTTGGAAATGTTGACCAAAAATAAGTGTTTTAATAATTTGACAGTTTTGATCAATTTTAATTCCCAGTTTTTATAGAATTTGGGAAGATAACTTTCTCGTTTTTCATGTGTGTGAGAATTTTTTACTTGTGATTGGCAGTTATCTCAATTTTGCAAGTAGCATAGGACAGACATAGAAGTTTAGTAAAGACTAAGTGAGCAGTGGGCCATCGGGCGTTGCTGGGAACCGACGGCACAGACACCAGACTCGATGATGGGACAAGGGAAGTCAGCTACCAGGCCAAGTTGAAGCACCCTGGTTTTAGATGATTGTGATAAAAGGTCACAGCAAATATGCATAATATGTAATTGGTTGCATAATATCAAAATTGTGCCCTTTTTGCTAAAAAATGTTATCATTTTGAAATAGATATCTTTTACAATCAGACCAAACCAATTATCATCTGAGTCTTTATGGAATACAAACATGTATTCACTTGTGCCCAAGAACAAAAAAGATTGTTTGTACTTACACTTAGACAACTTTCAAACTTTGGAAAAATCAAGGACAGTGTGACTATTTATGAGACGAGTGTGTACTTGTGTATGTATCTTTTCAAAGGCTCAATTCCTGGTGGGCCTGTAACTTGGCGCAGTGGTTTTGTTCTTTGGAAAGCAACTTTGCAATGTGTGCCAGGAGTTTTAGAAATGTTCTTACTCTTTGAAATACAACTTTTAACTTCCAGGAATTTGCCTTAGAACAAATATGAAAGATGTCCATTTTAAATAATCTGAGCATACAAGCACAAGAAAAATGTTAACAACTATAGTATATCCAAAGCATGAGCTACTTTGCCATCAGTAACATGATGCTAAAAATACGTATCTACTATCAAGGAGAAAACTTACATTAATTGAAAATAAGAGATCTGAATTTTAAAAAAACTGATCATATCTCATATGCGTATGTACTTCTGTGATAACACCGATCAAAATGTGTTGCATTTGCTTTATTTACCCATGTTCCCCATTAGATAACACAATTGAGTGCAGGGACTATGTCTTATTCAACACATTCCCCTTCTTATGCATAATGCTTGGTAGATTACAGATAATCTATAACTTCTTTTGAATGAATAAGAAAGGTGAAAAAAAAGTCTGTATGTAACAGAATTATGATTTTACATTTTATTTAGTACTTTATTACAAATGTGACCAGATTGGACAACATTTAAAATGACAGTAAATTTACATATCAAAGAAAGAGATGTGGCATCTTTTCTCTAGAACTGTTGGTAGCTTAGATATCTATTGTTGAAATGGTTCTTTGTTAATTTGGCTCTAGTTTAAATAACCCTGTCTTAATGGGCCAACCTACAAGAGCAGATCTGTTGCTTGGTTTCCTCTCTACCCCAAGGTATTCTTTTACAGAATGAAAGTATCCAACAATGCAGTGCTGAATCATTATCAGCTCTAGTTTGGGGGATTGAGCCTCGAAGTAATGAGTGTTTGGGGGTCTGATTCTGGGAATGCTACTCAGTCTCAGCTTTCATTTCATCAGAGGATCTCACCTCACTTTGCAAACATTCCCTTTCTCTTAGAAATGTCTTCCCCAGTGCTCTTACCAGGTAAACACATCTCAGCCTGAAATGTAAATCAATACATCAAATTAATTGCAATGAGTTGAGACCTGAAACCAAAGGAGAATACATAACACCTAGCTTAAGTCAGAGGTCACTATGCTGACTTGCTTTTAAAATCTTTGAATTACCCATTAAAGATGTTTGTTGCTGTGTCTTAGCTGGAATTTCTTTTTAGCAAAAAACGGTGGAGAAGGGTTAGTGCTACAGTGTTTCTTTTTCCTTATTTTGAAAGAAAATACGTTGTCAAACAGAAGCCTTCTGCATGATAGGCAAACAAAACACACCTTACAGGTTTATAACTTCAATCAATAAGCTTGCAAATGTCCTAATGTAACTGGAATACGTCATCTCAGTTTGGTTGCCAAGAAGATAATCTGACTCTTGGTTTTATTTTCCAAACCATATCCTTTACTCAGAATCTGGAGCTGAAAATGCTTCAACAATTAGCAGAGGGATATTTTATGTAGAAAGTTTTTGATCTGTAATAAAACCAAGGGACCCATCTAACAGAGGAGTGTTTCCATTTGCCTATATTAGGAAGGCTTAGCTCACCATTCCCCTCCCACACCCAGTTCATCTTAGGCTTCAATTCTTCAGGCTCCCATAGAATTTAGAAATGATCTGCAGTAACTTATTGGGTGCTTTTGTGAAAATTAGGAAAATGGCACACTTGTCAGGCAGACCAATTAGTAAAAATACTTCTTCGGATGGACGAAGCAGCACCCTGAGGTGCAAGGTTGGTCATCGGCCCCCTGCTGCCCCTTTGGCTGGGATCCTTTGTGAATGCAATGCTGTGGGTGGCAGCCCTGGTAAAAGGTGAGTCTCCCCTGTTAGTGTCAGAATTGCAGGAAGCATTTGAGAAGTATGATGTGAAAGGAATGCCTCCAAATCTCAACTGGCATGGGTCACATGTGTTTCAGTTCCTACACGTCTCTTAAAAAATAGTTCTCGACTATATCGGAGAATAGCTGATGCCAAACCCAGTATGTATGAGCATCAAACTATTATAATGTGTGGCCAATCTTTGACCTACAAAATGGCAATTTTCTTTGGTTCAACCTAATTACTTCCCTGATCAGTAGTTCTTGGCCATGTCTCTCATACTCCGATTTCAAATACTTCTGGTCTATTATCCTTACACCTCATGCTTTTATATTCTGTCTCTATATGTAAGCCGAGCTGGTATCTTGAAGGGCTGCCATCTCTGTGCCTGGCCCTGTTAACTCTTGACACTATTGAAAACAGCTTTGATTTGATATTGTTACTGCCAGCACACTTGTGCGGGTGCCAATATCAGGGTAACATAGTAAGTAATGGGTTTTTTTTTAAATACGTAGAAATATTGTAGCAGAAGAGTCACAACCATCATTTTTTAAATATACCTAGAAAAAAATAAAATGACTGGCTTAATTGCCAGATAAATATTTTGCAAAAAAAGAAAAAAAGTACAGTGCTTTTTGTATGTTATAATGCTCTGATATGGTTTAGATGTTTGTATGGAATAAATGAGTTTTTACTTCCCAATAAGAAAGGTTATTGGATGTTCTATTAAAACTCCAGATATTTGAATGAGCTTTGAGAAACTTTGACAGTCATGCTTATGAGTTTTACTGCTTTGTTTATTATAAGAAAAGAGAGAAAGGTAGGAAGTTAGAATGAAACGGAGGAAGTACGGTAGGGAGAGAGAGAGGAAAGAAGGATGGCAGGGTGGTGATTGCAGGGGGAGGGATGTAAGGAGACTAATGGGTAATGGAAAAAATACAATGAAAACATTTTTAAAAAAGAAATTGAAACTTAAGGATGACCAGTTGTAAACATCTAACTACGACTTAACCTATAGCTGATCATATAACCTCCTGCTTTTGCTTCCCCACCTTTTCTCTGCGTAAGTCTTTCCCCTGGCTCTTGTTGGCTGAGCCCTGCAGGTCACTTCCAGTTCGGCAGTGCCCTGTTGAAATTGATTTTGCTCAAATGAACTTAAAAATGTAATATGCTTCTCTTTTATCTTTTCCCAAATTGCAGGCTTAGAATGGCACATTTTCCATTAATAGGTGTTCATATGGAACATGACTAAATGGAAGTATCTAAGACAAGACAAAAAAGATGAAGAAGTAAATTTTAAATATAGAAATTATTCATACCTTTCTGTTATAAAATAGGTCTCGATATCCTAAGTACCTAACATATATTTGCTAAAAGTATTTTAATGCAATCATTTCAAAAACTAGTTCTAAAATCCAGTTGAACTTGGCGTTATTATTTGACTTTGACTAATTGTAATTTCTCTGAAAGTCACTTTATCTATAGTTCAATATTTTTATCTGTACTATAGAATGGTACGAGATTATAGGATGGGAATGTATCTTTCATGATCAAGTTAAACAATATGTGTAAATGGAGCAAAGAGAAGTATAGGCTTTTGTTATTTACCTTATTTCTAAAATTATTATTCACCTGGGAATAGACATTTGAGAGGAGTTCACAGAAAGCATCTGTAGATATTTCTCTTGTTATTGAGTAATGCAAGAGTCTTCAGATATTACTCAGTCAAGCCATTGTTCTCAGAACTGCCCACAGACTTTGGGAATTAGACAAAGACATCTGTCCTCCAGTGGACATGGCCCAGTGCCAGGGCTATGGCTTGATGAGCTGAGTACAGTATGGATTTCAGTCCACACACAGCCCTCATCTGGCACACTTGTTCAGGACATGACCTCCTTAACTGTATGTGGTGACCCTAGTGGTTCTATCCAAAAGCAATGATAGCTTATAAAACCGTGCCCTTGACTTTAGCACAAGAACCTTATACCTGAGTATCAGAGGGCAACCGTAGTAGGCATATGCACTGGAAAGAAGTGCGTTCCTTGAGTTCAGTGATTTACATGAATCTGTACAGAAGCAAATATCAGTAAATATTATAATTAGGGTCATATAAATGCAGGTGATGAAGATCCTGTACTTTACAGACTGAACCTGGAACAAATGCAAATAGCAAGACCGAGAAATCTGTTCACTCAGTGTCCCAGCTCTGATAGATCAGAGTGCATGGGCCACTGTGGGGCCCAGAACAGGATCAAGGGATAATGCAGAGCCAGGGAGTGTGTGTACATGTGTGTGTTCTACAAACTTTTATTTTTTCCAAAACAGTGTAAATCCAATATCTCTATTGCTTGGGTAAAATGTGATTTTTCCATTTTGAGACTATTGGCCAAAGGACGAATATATAGTAATTTCCTGAACCAAAAAAATCTTTGTACAGTTTTTAAGTGATCAGAATGTAGAGTCACAGAGAGTGAACTTTAAAGCAATAATTATGCAAATAATGTAGTTATGATTTACTGAACAATGTTTTTATATTCCAGGCATTAGGTTAGATATTTTATGTAAAGGAATAATCACCTCTTGTTTTACAAGAGGAAGACGCTAAAGTTTATACAATTAGACAGCTTGCCCTCTTCTCAAAGGTAAGAATGGCAGAAGCTGGCAATGACCCCAAGTGTATACTGTAATATCTCATGCAAACCCTTCCTTAAAACTGCAGAAGAATATTAGAGTTTGAGATAATTCTATGTTGTTTTAAGATATTCCTTCTACTGGATTATAATACTCAAGCTTTTTTCATTTTGTCTTTTATTCTTTTTCCTCTTCTCCTTCCTTTCTTTCTTCCTTTCTCTTTCTGTCTTCATTTTTTCTTCCTTCTTTCCTTCCTTTCTTCCTTTTTTTTCCTTCCTTCTTTCCTTCCCTTCTTCCCTCCTCCCTTTTATTCATAAGGTTAAAATTATGTGCAGTGTTTTTATATCATTCATTATAGACATTAAGTTCTATCACTATCTACACATACCTTTGTATCCAGAATTCACTGAATTACCATATGTCTGAGCTCAAAAGGATCTAGGAGATTATATATTCAACTTCCTTACTTATACATAGGACAAGTAAGGCCCAGAGAAGGAAGGTGATTTGGGCATGATCACACAGCTTGCTATTAACAGAACCAGAACCCAATTCTAAGATGCCTGGTATGTAGACCAGTGTTCACCCAAAGTATAAAATGTCTACTAGCTATGTTATATTTCATATTTATACCTCTCATGATTTAGATCAAAAGGTGCTCAACCTAAAATCTAATCATCACTAGAAATGAGTTTTTCCCTAAAAAGACAGTTTTCTATGTTGCAGGTTAGGTGGCTGCTATGGTGGCATCAGGTCAGCATAACTCAAATGTACCAATACCATTTACTTAAGAAAAAAATGTATGTGCGTGTGATAATATTTAATAAGGAAAAAATACACAACCACATAATGTGCTTGATGATGGGATATGCAACAATGGACCACTTCCCTAGGGAGTTTACAGTTTAATGTGTGTTTATAGTTTTGTGTATAATGGGGCTTGGGTATGAGTGACTAACAAATCATACATAAATTAACATGTTGAATATCATTAAAAATTGTATTACTCATTCTTAAGGGGAAAAAGGCTATAATGACAGAGAGTAATAGGGGTCACCTATTTAGCTAAGATGATCAGGGGAAGATTCTCGGAAAAGTAGGCATTTAATTTGAGACCTGAAAGGTGAAACACAGGAAGAAGGAACCACATGAGCAAAAATTTTGAGACGTGAATGAGCTGAGGACATTCTTAACTGCCTGATACTAAGCAGGGAGTATGTGAAATCTTAGGCAGGGTATTACAGGCCATGGTAGAGGGCATCTGAGTTTTATTCCAATTGAAATGGAAAGCCTTTCAAGAATTTAAAATAGGAGTCATATGAAATCTTTATATATTTTGGAGATCAGACCCTTGTCTGAGGTATCATTGGCAAATATGTTTTCCCATACGGTTGGTTCTTTTTATTTTAATACTATTTTCTTTAGCCCCACAGAAGCTCTTTATTTTGATAAGGTCCCAATTGTTTATTCTTTCCTTTATGTCCCTTGCTCTAGGGGACATATCATTGAAGATGTTGCTGCGTGGAATGTCTGAGATTTTCCTACCGATGTTTTCCTGTAGAACTTTTATGGTGTCACGACTTACATTTAAGTCTTTTATCCACCTTGAATTTATCTTTGTGTATGGTGTAAGTTGGTGCTCGAGTTTCATTTTTTTGCAGGTAGCCATCCAGGTTTCCCAACACCATTTGTTGAAGAGGCTATTTTTATTCCATTTTATGCTTCTGCCCCCTTTGTCAAAGATTAATTGCCTGTAGAGACTTGGGTTTATTTCTGAGCTCTCTATTCTGTTCCATTGGTCTATCTGTCTGTTTTTATGCCAGTACCAAGCTGTTTTGATTACAATGGTCTTGTAATATAGTTTGATATCAGGAATTGTGATCCCTCCTACTTTGCTCTTCTTTCTCAAAATTGCAGCTGATATTCGGGGTCGTTTATGGCATAGTTCCATATACATTTTTGAAGTGTTTGTTCTATCTCCATGAAATATGCCATTGGAACTTTGATAGGGATTGCATTGAATCTATAAATTGCTTTGGGGAGTATGGACATTTTGATAATGTTGATTCTTCCAATCCATGAGCGTGGTATATGTTTCCATTTGTTTGTGTCTTCCTTGATTTCTCTCTTCAGTGTTGTGTAGTTTTCTGAGTACATGTCTTTTACCTCCTTGATTAGGTTTATTCCCAGGTATTTTATTTTATTTTTGTTGCTATATCAAATGGGATTTTTTTCCTGATTTCTGTTTCTGCTGTTTCACTGTTGGTATACAAAAATGCCTTTGATTTCTGGATATTGACTTTATATCCTGCTGTTTTGCCAAATTCAATTATTAGATCAAGTAGTTTTTTAGCGGAGTCTATAGGATTTTCTAAGTATACTATCATGTCGTCTGCAAACAATGACAGTTTTGTTTCCTCCTTTCCAATTTGGATGCCTTTTATTTATTTCCTTTTTCTTGTCTGATTGCTATGGCCAAAACTTCCAGTACTATGTTGAATAGAAGTGGTGATAGTGAGCAACCTTGTCTTAAAAAAAAAAAGAATTTAAAATAGGAGAGTGAAAGACTTGATTTTTTTTTTTTTGACAAAGATTATTCATGGTAATGAGACCAAGAAGAGGTGTTAAATCCATATGTGGGGTAGGTTAGCACCCTTTACAGTATTAATTTCACTGATTCATGGAAGAGTAAGGTCTCCACTAGTAGGATATTCATCCAACCACAAGATACAATATCATAGAGGGGAATTAAAGGATTATAGGTTGGGCATTAGGTTATGTATTGACCTTTATAATTCTCCTTAAACTTTGAGCTTTTATCATTCCATGTATGGAGCTAATTTTTGAAGGTCTTTTTAAGAATTATAGAAAACCATAAAATCAAAGAAGTTATTATTTAGAATGGAATCCTCCCATATTTTAGAAATTGAGTATATACTTACCTACAAAAGAGATATCTCTTCCCAAGTTGGACCTGAGGTATATAATCTGAACCCCCTTCCATGAGGGCAGATGTCTCTCTCTCTCTCTTTTTTTTAGCTTAGCATATACCACCTACTGATTTTGTTGAAAATGGAGATCCTAGGCTCCCATACCTTGGGGGTTCGAATTTAAGAGACCCGAGGTGACACCTGGGAAACTGCAACCTTAATAAGTGCCTAGGAGATTCCAATGGGCACGGTGGATCAGGGCTACACTTGAGACACACTGGACTTGGCGACTAGGAACCCCTATTCAGATCCTATCGCTCCTTCACCTCTAGCTGCCATCCAGTGACATGAGAAATATTATAGCTCTTAGGATATTTTACTTGCTATGTGGCATTGTCCCTTTTTGAGCCAAAGTCCCTTCATCCATAATGATGCCATAAGATGCTGTTGTGACGGACAAAAAACTCAAAATGCAAAATGCTGACCTGAGTGTCTGGAATATCACAGCTGCCCAGTAAACAGTGGCTATTATCTGCTTTATTTCTGCCTGTCTAAGTCCTTTGGCTGCCTCCTTCCTACTCATTTCGGTTTCCTAATGCAAAGTCAGCATTTGCCTATACAGGTTTATTTCTCAATTATTGTTGTCTTCCTGTTGCTTCTGCCTCTCTCACAAATTTCCAGAGACCTGCCTTTTGCAGCTATCACCTTAATTAAAGTTTTGTACTCTCTTGGCATTATTATAAAGACGCCAGAATAAATATGCTAACATTACAGCCGTGAAACATCTGTAACTATCAAATTAGTTTACTCTTGTGTTTCCTGTGACTTAACTTATAATTATCTCTTGTAAAACCACTCATCTTTCCTCTTTAATCTAACATGAATACTGTGAAGCAGAGAAGACTATGCAGTGGACAGATGAGCTTCTGGAAAATGCTACCAAATTATGAAAAACATTTGAATTGCATTAGCTTCCACTGAATATAAACAAAGCTTGAACGGAGAGAGAAAGGTCAGTCCACTTGGGGCAGTGGACACACTAATTTGTATATGTTGTCTTCAAAAATTCCAATTTCAAAGGGGTCTACATGTAATGTATATATATTCACACACATATTTTATATATATATATATAAAATGGCTAAAATATGGCTGAATTAATCACTTATTTCCATTTTTTTATGTATGTTTAAAGTCAAGAGCCTGTTCCAGTCTGTTTGAAATTAAAAGGAAATACTCATTGAATTAAACATAATTGCAAGCAAACTCTAGGTTGTGCTGGAAGAGAACCAGGGGACAAGTTAAATTAAATATTTGGGGAATCTGGGTATTCACAAAGTATGGCTGGTTCCATTTGCTCGGTTCCATTCAATCTACCTTTCAACAGGGCCAAAGACGCCAAAACAAATAACCACGTTTTTCAGAAGAAAAACATCATCATGTAATCTTCCTTTGTCTTTTAATGAACACCTAAGAAAATTTTTGCAAAGGTATAAAATTTAAACCACTATTAGCTACATATTTGGTGATTGATGTTCATTTAAGAGAATAAAATTTCACTAAATGAGAATTGTGCCAGAAAACCCAGGCCCCGTGATTGCCAAGGAGCCTGCCACTTGCCACCTAACTCTCTCTCTATTTTACCCTTCCTCCGGGTTAGGTGGAGTTGGAGTTTTTATATCATCCAGTCTGAGTATTGGAAAGGGGGAAAGTATAGCCAACACAGCTTTCTCCTCCCCACTCTTGGCAAAGGCAGAGGAAAAGCTTGACCTTCCCAGGAAGCTCAAACTATGGTTCATATTTGATCTGGGGGAGGAGGGGTGGCAAGAAACAGAAATCATAATTATGAAGATGCAGCCAAAATAAATAACAAATGCAGAGATATTTACATCATACCTAGTTCTTTTTTCCTGAACAGTTTTAGGAACAAGCTAGCCTACCTTCACTAGGGTAGTGGTTGAAATGCAGCACAAAGTAGCCCCTTAATGACACCAAAGACTCTAAATGGATCCAAAATGCTTAATTTATATGCACAGAGTAGTTTTCTTTACTGAGTACTAGTGCCTCATATTTTTTTCATTTTCTATTTTGGAAAAAGGACTTTGTTTACCATTATTTAGTTCTCTCTGTTTTTGCTTAATCAGTTTTCTAATAGAAAGAAAAATTTCTATTTTGGCTTACCAAGAATTTTACTAAAAGTAGCACATCAGGCCCTGGCTGGTGTGGCTCAGTGGGTGGGAGTATCGTCCCTTAAATGGAGAGGTTGCGGTTTTGATTCCCCATCAGGGCACAGGCCTAGATTGTGGTTCCCTCCCACCAGGGCACGTATGAAAGGCAACCAATTGATGTCTGTCTCTCACATTGATGTTTCTCTCCCTCTCTCCCTCCCTCCCTTCCGCTCTCTCTAAAATCAATAAGCATGTTCCTGAGTGAGTATTTTCTAAAAAGTAGCATGTCAGGGTGAAAACTGTAGAAATGAGATGGGCTATTGAGGAAAGTTCTGATTTTATTTTTAAAGGAAAAGTGTTAGTTATAACTGATTTCTGCTAAATAATAGATTCAACTAAAAAATTGCCCTCATTCGGTGTGCTTTAGTACTTTAATAAAAACTAATAGGTTATTATTCCACTAATTTTTGTAACAAATTTGTTGAACACCTACTATGTGCCAGGCACTGCTCTAGAGGTTGTGACTACATTAATGAACAAAAGAAAACAAACTGCTGCCATTTGGCATGCATACCTCAGTAGCGGAGGACAGATAATAACAGTACTAATTTTTTAAAAAGTAAACAGGCAATATGAAAAACCATCTTGTCTAAAAGATTAATTCTCTAATACAAGAACCAGAGAAAGTCAGAGCACACTTTAATATTATCTCAAATGTGTTCATAAAGAATTAATTGTGGATGAAAAACCGAACACATTTTATTACCTTTAGATTTTCTGAATTTCATTCATTCGTTTTACCTTTTATGAGCACTGTAGCCCTGTCATAGTTAAAAGTCATCCTTGATCAAAATTAAAACTCATTTATTAAACTCTAAATGACAATACATGTGAAAAGAATTAGTACAACTCAACATTGACGCTCATATAGTTGAAAAAGTGGAACTTGCAAAACTTACTGATGATTTTGCTAATACCAAATTATGATAAACTGTGTACTAAATTTGCTTAAAACATATGTGTATTAATAAATTTCTATTATTGGAAATTTTAAATTTTGTTTACCTAGTTATTTTTATTTTATCATGATTATTCTTTATTTTTAATCATTATTTTTATTTAGTCATTCAATCAGATGGTTAAATAAACTTTAAGAAGATGTAGATATGCAAGTCCAGGAAGCACAGAGAGTCCCAAACAAGATGGATGCAAAGAGGCCCATGCCAAGACACATCATAATTAAATGTCAAAGGTTACAGATATAGGGAGAAACTTAAAAGCAGCCAGAGAAAAGCAGTTAGCTACAGGGAAGTTACCTACAGGGAAGTTCTCAGAGGAAGTATCTCTGAAGATACAGAGTTTCCCAGACAAGAAAAAAAACTAAAGGAGTTCATCATCACCAAACCATTATTATATGAAATGTTAAAGTGATCTATTTAAGAAAAAGAAGATGAAAACTATGAACAATAAAATGTAAATAAATACATATCTATCAATGATTGAATATAAAAAAAAACTAAGCAAACAAGAACAGAGACAGAATCATGCCTATAGATAGAGCATGCTGATGGTTGCCAGAAGGGAGGGGGGTATGGGGAATGGGTGAGGAGGTGAGGGGATCAAGAAGTACAAATGGGTAGTTACAGAATAGCTACGGGATGCAAGGTACAGTGTAGGAAGTGGAGTAGCCAGAGAACTCATCCGCATGGCCCATGGACTTGAGACATGGTGTGGGGATTTCCTGAGGGAGTGGGGCTGTTGAGTGGAGGGGGCAAATGGGGGAAACTGGGACAACTGTAATAGCATAATCAATAAAATACAATAAAAAAGGAGATATTTTTGAATTGGCGTTACATACATATGGTACAAAACTCAAAAGTTAAAAGGAATATAGAATGAAAACAAGTCTGTGTTTCTTTTATTGTCCTCACCCTCCCTCAGCCATGCACTGTCACTAGATTCTCGTAGCTCTTTTCAGTGATATTCTAAGGAAGTTTCTCAAACTTTATGTGCATATGAACCTCGTTACAATGCAGATTCTGATTCAGAGGTTTTGAGGTGAGGCTTCAGAGTCCACGTTTCTAACAAGCTCCCCTCTGAGGCTGATGTTGCTGGCCCAGGGCGACACTCCCAGCTGCAAGGCGACGAGGCACATTTGCTTATATTTGTTTCTGTGTTTATTTGTTTATCGGACTGAAGAGAGCAAGATACTCTTATATACATATACAACTTACTGCTCTTTTACTACAACTTCAGCCCCAGAGTTCCAGCTTTGAGCTTTTCTTTATTACAAAATTTTCTTCTAATCTCGGTCTGAAGTGATAATTCATACTGCATGTAAAAATCATACCATAAATGAATGATGAAAGGTAGCAACATGACCATTTGGAGCACGCCACTAGGTGATGCTTAAATCATAAGAACTATGAGAATCTCTCTTCGCACATTTTTCACCCGTTTTTTTTTTTTTTTTGCAGGTGTTTATACTTTTTTTTTTTTACTGTTTTAAAATTGTTGTTCAAGTACAGTTGACTCCATTTTCCCCCTACTACCTCCCCCCACCATGGCCATCTTCATCTCCCACCTTCGATCCTAAATAAAGGCAGAAAATCCTCAAATCTAAGCAAGCTCCTACATTTGGGCAGAAGGCACAGTGAGAACTTCAGCTTACAGCCAGTACCATTAATCCAATAACGATGTCATCACACTGGGAAATGGTACAATTAAGCTCCTTAAAATCAATATGAAGTGCAAAGAGCTTTAAATATTTTAGTCACAAACATTTACATTCTGCCTGAAAAAACAGTCTCAAGAGATGACAATGATCAGTAGCAACCAGGGTACTCATGTTGTCTTTGTTGGACCTATGTGCAAATGAATTCAGAAAGCATGGGGGCAACTTATGAAACATGAAAAGTTCAGGTTTGTAGCTTGCCCTCTGCAAAAAAATAAGTAAATAAAATAAAAAATAAAAGATGCTTAGAGCACTCAAATTTGTTCACCTACTCTGTCAGCAGAGTCTATTTCTGTGAGCTCTTGCTAACACAAGATTTGGTTTTAAAAGACAACCAATATCAGAAGCACTAATCAGAAATAAAAATTTGGATCATTCAGTCTCAAATTCTGTGTTATTAGCAGAGAGTAGAGTGGGTGCAGAGTTCTCTTTGATGCCAAGTTAGTGTCTATCAATGATGCCTTTGGTTTGAATGGCTGCAGAGGTCTACCATATGGAGAGTTCTTGACTGGATGCTGAGATGGTTGTTTTGAAGTACTTGAGGCTGCAAGATCCAGCTGCTGGGAGACATTGACTTGGATCTGTGTAATCCTCTTGAGCATGAGTCACGAAGGTTATGTAGAAGGGTACTAGACACTACACAGAATGTCATAGATAAAAGGGCACACCCTGCTGAAATTTCAATTGAATTAAAAACCTATCAGGTCCATATTAAAACAGAATTAAAAAACACTCAAACAAACATGAATCTAGAACACAGTAGAATGCAAAATTCAAATGGATTTTTAAGTTAAACATGAGATTTCAAAATGATACGGAACTTACATTTCCGCCTGCAGGCCCCCTGGAGAACGCCTTCATTGGCTTCCACCGGTAGAAGGGTGTTCCAGTGGGAACATCTCAGAAGGACTGTGAGGCACATGAAAAGGGCCTGAGGAGATAAGAGACAGATTGTTTGAATGGCAAGTGCATTTTTTTGCCTCCTGCATGCCTCTGGAGTGGGCCTGTGCAAAGTATGTCGGAACCACAAAAGCTGCTGTCATAGTTTTGAAATAATTGACTTTCTGCAGGAAATGAGAAAGCGACGCAGAGGTTGTTGAAAGACTCGGCTGGTAAGAGCTGTCATCAATGAACTTTTAATGAATTATCTGTATAGAGAAAAATCTGTGGCTTTGGGCTCTTTGTAGGGTAGAAGAGGTACGAATATTTTTCTAGAATTAACCCATTTGTGCTGCAAGTAGAAAACAAGTCACTTCTTTACAGGAAAAAACAGTGCGATATGGTAAACATGGTCTTTCACACACACCAGGTTTTAATTCCTAGCTTCAGACTTTGGACGAGAAACTAAAATGCTTTAGGCTCCAGTGTTGTCATCTGAAAAGTGGGGGCAAGTAAAAGGATGTAAGGGGTTAACAGTGGATGCGTGTTTGCTTCTCCTCTTCTGTTTTTCTCCTTCTATGCCTTTGCATTCCTATCCCCCACGTGCTCTGTATGAGGAAGTCAGAACAAATGACCTGGGACTCAACCAACCCTGAGATTTTACGAAAACTTTCTGCTAAGGAAGTGTTGAGAGAAATAAACTGCCTAAAATGTAAACACATTTAGATCCTACTGTTTACTGGCACTTCAAAACGGAATTTACACAAAAAGATGGCCTCGAAACAAGTAGAGAAAAGCTGTGTGGCAGTTAGATGTGTATCACATGGGCATAATTGATTGCTTAAAAGGTTAAAAACCTTCGTATATGAGTGGATAGTGATACACCCATGATGAGTCCATAATCATTATGGCAGTGGCTTTGTTCTGCACAGTTCTAAAGTCAATGTCATGTTGCTTCTTTGGAGGTTCCAGGACTGGTATGCAGCAAAGCATGTGTTTGCTAGTAGATAGCTGGGTAAGGGGAGCAGCTCTTTCCCAAATAGGACTGTTCAGTAGCTAGTACACGAAGCTTTAAAAGGCGCCATTGCCACTAAATTCTCTTTAGAATTGAAATGCAATTACATATCAAGGACAAGTGCTAAATATAAACAGAATAGGCTGAATACATGACTTTTTTTTTTTTTGCTTTGTGTTTGCAGTATATTTGCAAGAAGAATTAACTACCCCAAACATAGTATAATCCTTAATTGAAACACAGAGATCAGGCAATTTGGTAAATCCTTTTCAAGCTTTTTCCAGCAGCTGATTGTACCTCTAAAGAAGTGGTCTTTTCTTAATGTCCATAAGCAAGTATAAAGATGCTAAGGTAATTAACAAAAGAATCAAGTTACTAAAAGTATGCAGAATGAGACACCAGAGTATGTGTCATAATAATTGGAAAAAATAGGCAATATATTACACGAGGATATGTATGTAAGTGGTAAAAACTATATAAATGGGAGTGATTATTACAAAAATTCAAATCATGGGTTCTTCACTGGGGAAGGAGGCAAATACAATCTGTATGGTATACACAGGGTTTTTCACTGAATGAATAATCCATGGGTGTTTATTGTTTTTAAATAGTTATAAAATCTTTTTTTAGATAAGTTATATTTCCTAAATTTTAAAATTGGAAAAAGTGAAATAAAACAAGGTGAAGAGAAAGTACAAAGTAAGTTGTTTAAAAACCAATGTAATATGTTAATAAATTTAAATATAGTCATCTCAAGTTGATAGATGTATCTTCATATTATACATTTTAAAGATTTAAATACAGTACATGCAAGACATAACTAAAACGTAAGTCCCTAGAAGGGTTGAAGTATAAGTACATAGATGAAAAGAAAGAATATCAGATAATACTAACAAAAGATTAACTATTGTAGCTATTTGAATAATGGAAAAACTGGACTTCAGGACAAAATGAAACTTTTTAAATTCTCTCTACCTGCAATTCCCCTTATTTATCCATTTATCCTCTGAGCCCACTCCATCCGGGTGTCTGTTCAAGACTTTTTGATAAATCATCTCTCTCCATTTTAGTCCTGTTCCTAGCTAACCATTTCCAAAACCTAGGATCCTTAATTTCTAAGTGTGGTAGTGCTTATGAAAGTGCTTATCATTAATTTGGTACTTAGTATAGACTGTATTTTAGTGTCGTTGATATTCATGCATTTCTTTAAATTATAATGTCCTAGAGCTAGAGGCTACGCCTCATTCACCTTTTAACACCTCCTGTCACCTCACCCTAAGACCTGCCACATGGTAGAACCATGTCACTGGGCGTATAGTAGAAAGTCAATAAACATGTCAGCAGTCAACTGAAAAATGGCTTTTGAAAGCGCATTAAAAGCTCTTGCAAGATGTTTGAGTACTTTACCAATGCCGTGCATTTACATTTTTCTAAGCAACCTCTCTGCTAAAGTTTTTGAATGGAAAAAGGAAGAAACACTATGGTTAGGGAACCCCCAAAGCTGTGAGGAGCAGGTGAGGCTAGACAGCATTCCCAATAGGAGGGCGCCCCCCTCTGGATCTAGTTGGGAACTCCCACACATTCATGACTAAGAGTGGGGACTGCATGTAATAAATAGACTTCTTGCCTCTGTTCCTGGAGCGAAGTCCAACATATAGCACAAGTCAATAAATACTCTGAAAAGTGTAAGGGAATTAGATATTGGCCTGGGATTATTTAGTTCGCTCCCTTGTCTTCTAAATAACCTCTCATTGAAGGCTTCCCAATGTGGGTCTTTAGCTCTGGCTTCTCCCCACAGGGAGAGGATGACTGCGGAGAGGGGAAGGTGGGGAGGGGGTGGCTGGCAGAAGAGCCAGTCGCTCCCAGGAGACACGCATATGTCAACACCAGATTTTCTTCTCTGGGTTTAGGGACTGACTGGAGCAAAGCTGAGTAGAATGGATTCGGGTCTGCCAGCTCATGGTAGACTATAGAAACACACAGCGTATTTCAAAAGACTGGGGAAGCCCATCGAGAAGTAGCTGGAATTCCTCTTCTCTCATGCCATACAAGATAGGCTGTCTGCTGCAAACCTCTTTTAAACACACTGTTTTTTGACTAGGCAGTACGTAAACCAAATGGTCTAAAATTCAAAGGGTACAGAAGGGTACATGCTTAAAAAAAAAAGTAAGTGTACTTATCACCTTTGCTCCAAGCTGCTTTCTCTAGAGACATCTACAATTACCAGTTACTTCACTTAATTTTAGCTACATAAGCATTTCATACTTGGGTACCATATACATGTTTATATGTATTTATACATTTTTAGACAAATAGTTCATATAATGACATACTATATTGAATCTTGATTGCTTTACTGTGAGGATTTACACTGTAATTCTTCTCATTTTTATTTTTGTTATCTTTAAAATCCCAGTCTCTGTTACTATCTGGTGTGTTGACAGTGTGCCACATTTTTTAATGAGCTCATGAATGAATAATTTCATAAGAGTCTCTAATTCATTCTGAACCTAAAAGCCACCCGCCAACATTTATAAATGCTTTATCTTAGACCTCATCTCCCATATGCATCTGCGTTGCCCCTAAAATCATATTTATCCTTCAAAGTTATCTAAAAAGTTGTGTCCTGCAAGAGGAAACTTCCCTGAATATTGCCTCTCGGTGTATCCTCCGGTTCTCTTGAAGCACTTAACAATTGTCTATCATTTTCTATTGTCCTCTGATTTTCATTTGTTAATATAATATCATGAAGATGTGAATGATATTCTTAATAACATTTTTATTGAGTATGTATCACTTTGTTAAGCATAATTATATGCATTATTTCATTAATCTCTGTAACGCACCTATAAAGTTGCTAACATTGTATCATCATTGTGGCTTACCTGTTAGCGCCCTTCCAATGTCACCTTGACTCACCCTTGAGATCATGAGCAGACTCTTTTCTTATGCACCAATTGTTTCCAGCATCTTGCTGCCCTTGTGACCTCTGCAAAGTGTGCTTAGCCCAACTCGGTAGGGCAGAAGTGCTAACATACTGACCCCCAGCAGTGACCCTTAATCAGTGAGGTATAGATGTCAATGGATAAATACACCAGCTTTCTCTTCCTTTGGTGGGAAAAATCTGAGTTGTGTTCTACACAGTTACTTCTAGGGCCTCTGTGTGATTTGGCGTTGGTTGCCCATAATAGTAAAAACCTTTTTTATCTCACCCTTTATTACCTTTCCTCTCTTCTCTTTCTCAATTTCCCCCTTGTTCACTTTCTGAAACACCTGCCTAATAAACTACTTCTACTCAAATCTTTGTCTCAGGGTCTGCTTTTGGGGGAAATCAAAGCTAAGGAAAGTGAGATTTAGAGTATGTAACTTTTAAAGTTCATCTATACATCAAGTGGCAGATTCAGGACAGGAACCAAAAGTCATGTTCAAAAGCCCCATACACAACTACCAACTAAATGGTAAATGCCTCAAACCAGACATGAGCACTGTGCTCCCCACACTGTGTATTTCAAAATGCAAGCCAGAGTCACAACTTAACACATACTTCTGCCACTCAACAACTTTTTATGTTTTGGAGAGTCTTTTTTCCACCTCAATACATCAAGACATTCATTCTAGGCCCTATCAGCTAAACACAGGTGCTCATAATTTACCTCTGAAACTGATTTAAAGAAAAAGTTTTCCCTGTTTGTTCAGTTGCTGAGACTTCTCATTGTTGTTCTACAGACAGCAACTTCATCCTCGCGAATGCCCAGGTGGCCAAAGGTTTCCCCATAGTCTACTGTTCTGATGGCTTTTGCGAGCTTGCTGGATTTGCCCGGACCGAAGTCATGCAGAAGAGTTGCAGCTGCAAATTCTTATTTGGGGTTGAAACCAATGAGCAACTGATGCTTCAAATAGACAAGTCACTAGAGGAGAAAACAGAATTCAAAGGAGAAATTATGTTCTACAAGAAGAATGGTGAGTTGGCTTTCTTGGTGCTCATTGGACAGTGATAAAGGGTCACCTTCTTTCAACTCAGTAATTGCTCGATAAGTCCCATTAAGCCCATTAAGGCTTAATGATATTTCTCATAAATACATTCTGTTACAGGAGTTCCACAAATGTCTTGAACAATGGCCTTGTTTTAGCCATTAGCAGCATAAATTGCCTGAAAATTTAGCCTGAGAATTATAACTTTGATGTCAATATATTAACTCATTATATGTTAAATGAAGTGTCTTACTATTATATATGATAGTTCTTAAAATATATATTAGATATGAAAGTTGTTATATATTGACAGATGATCTTTTAGCTAGAGATATTTTTCCAAATGTTATGTCTTTAAGAACCACATCTCAACCTAAGTCGTTGAAGACAGAGGTCCAAGTGCTTGCCGGCAGAGAAGGAAGTGAATTTAAAGAACATCAGCACAGGCATTTTTCTCTTTCACTTCCCCAGCCACAGAGCTTTTCTCACCACCCTTTTAAATTCTAAAGACAAAATAAGAGACACATGTTGTCTCAGGGTGAGCGTAAATTTGCCTGAAGTCAACACTGCCACTGGGAAAATACTAAATATTTTCTTGTGGCTAAAGTTTTGTAGTTCTTCTCCAAATAAAAGAGGATCTAGAGCATGATATCGTCAGTGCTTGGGACTCATGTGGAAATAGATATCATTATCCTGTGGGCCCTGGGAAAAGGGGTAAATCCAAGAGGCCTGATGTTGGGGAAATGCTGAACCAAAAATTAAAACAAATCATTGTTTTCCCCATTCCTATCTCCTTAAAGGAACATATACCCTTGAGTTTTAGCTGGGCACATGGCTGCCAAACTAGAGAATATATTTCCCAGCTTTCTTTGCAGTTGGGTTGGGCATGTGTCTAAGTTTGAAGCCAATGATATGTAAGAAGGAATGATTTATGCAATCTCTAGGTAAAATCCCTAAAAACTGAATTGTTTACCCTCTAATTTGTCATCTCCTTTCCCATGGCGCTATGGACTGAGTTGTATCTTCTTAGAATTTGTATAGTGAAGCCTGTACCACCCCTCTCTCCAATGTGATTGTATGTGGAGATGGGGCTTTTCTGAAGGTAATTAAGGTTAAATGAGGTCATCAGGGTGGGCCTTAATCCCATATGACTACTCTCACTATAAGAAAAGGATGGGGTATCAGGGGTACCCCTGCTTAAGTCACATGAGGAAAACAGAGAGAAGACAGCTGTCTGCCAACCAAAGAGAAAGGCCTCATCCCTGATGGCACCTTGGTCTCAGACTTCCAACCTCCAGGACTGTGAGAAAATCTATTTCTGTTGTATAAGCCAGCCAGTCTGTGATACTTTGTTATGGTAGCCCTAGCAAGCTAATACAAATGGGTCAGAATGTTAAGGTTAGGCTAGAAAGCTAGCTTCATTCATTGACAAGGACAATGCAATAGAGGAATACAGAAAAGCTATATGGAAAAAATCTGTGTTGTTAGAGATCTACCTTCTCTACTCCAGGTAAAGAGAAATACATTTCTATCTTGATTGAATCACTATCGTTCAGATATTTTTGTTACAACATTCACATTGTATTCTAACTCAGAATTTTTCAACCTTGGCATGAAAGAACATGTTGGGCAGGTAATTCCTATGTTGTGGGGCATCTGTCTTATGCATTGTAGGTGATTAACAGCATCCCTGGCCTCTTTATCTTGCTCTCGATAACTCGTACTGGGTCTTGGTCAGGAAGAGAAATAGGAGCCTAAACATGGCAACTCCAGCCCCATTTATAAGATGTTTGTCCCTGAAGGACTTTTCTTGAGCATGTGAATTTCGGATACAGAGGATTCACAAAGTATTGGAGAGTGCCCTTCTGGGAGGGATGGAATATCCCAAGACTTCGGCACTAGTAACAGAGCTCAGACCATTGTGTTTTCCCCAGAACCAATAGATAATGCCTACATAGCAGATATAAAATAGGATTCCAGTTCTATCTAATTATAGAATAATAATTGAAAAGAAGGACTGAGACAAAAGAAAATAAAGCATGTCATGAGAATGCAGACTGGTAGGAAGTGATAAAGCCACCTCATGGTAGAACAAAGGAAAAGGGATAGCCTTTGTCTGAAATATCTGACGGCTACAGACCTGTACAAGTAACCTTGCGTAGGTCACTCCAAGTCCAACTGAGTGTATTTCTTAAAGCCTCCTTAAAATATCCAAATATGGTACCTGAGAGATGTTCAGGCCAGGAAGTAGAATCTAGGTGGGAAACCCAAAGGACAGAGGTTTTGAAAGCCAGATAAGTAGAATATATGGAGCACAAGGTGGGAATTAACATCCAAAAGAGTTTTATGAGCCCAATTTTTTAAAAACTATTTATTTATTTTTAGAGAGAGTGGAAGGGAAGGAGACAGAAAGGAAGAGAAACATCCATCGATTGCTTCCCGCATGCCCGCCCCCCCGCCCCACTTCCCCTATCCACCCCATCTCCAGCAACCCAGGCATGTGCCCTGGCTGGAATCGGACAAGCCAGCACTCAGTTCACTGAACCACACCAGCCAGGACTGAGCCCAGGTTTTTTTTTTATAAGATGCCTGCCATCTTGGACCTCTTTGGGTAGAAATATTTAAAGGCACTACAAAAGAATTTTTTAAAATTAGGTGATAATTAGGAAGACAAACAGTTTCACAGATAAATATAATGTGCAAACATTACTTTGTCTAAAATGGAGATAGTAATATTTCACATTTGTATGTTCAGCAGCTAACATTTTTCATTTATTGTTCTCCCTCTAGATAGTTCAGGGTCTACTTATATATCCCAAGTACCATTAAGATGCCTTTTCAAAAGCAGCCCCCTCCACTTCTGTTGGTATACAAAAGGCATTAATCGGGGCTCCACTAGTCAAACAAAAGTACAATTACTCTAAGTAAGGGTAACCGTTTTATTAATTTTGAGTTTTCCTCTCATTTTTTAAAATATAAGCAATATGTATCTTTGTGGTTCCCTCCTTTTCTTACACACAGCATACTTTTCACACTGGCGTGCATCTTGTATCTTGTAGAGATGTGTACACCTTGCAGGATGATATATGCATATTTCTCATTCTTTTTTAAAACTGCATAATATTACATTGTGTGGATCTATTACATTGATTCCACCAACCCGCTATTAATAGACATTTATGTTCCCTCTAGAATTTGATCTGTTTTCTTAGTTCCTTCTTCCTATACTCCTTTTGTTCTTTAAAAGGTCTTTTGTATTTTTCTAAAAGTTACCTGTTATGCGAGACCTTTATATAATACAAAGTGTCCCGCTTTTTAAAGATTTTCTCATTTCCTACTGTAAGCAACGTTGTAATTAGCCAGGAGCCACACTCTCTCCTTCCCTCTCTCCCAGCGAATTTGATGTTCTTTTAACACCTGCTAGTATCTATCAGCACACTTTCCTTATAGTCTCCCTCTGTTCCCCTCTCACCTCTTTCCTAGTTGTATTTACATTGTTGGAGCAAATAACAGTTACATCTATTACATGTATTCTGTCATTTTTATCCTCCATCATTTAATCATGTTATTAGTTAAATATGCTTAATGATCGCCATATGTTCTATCCTAAATCCTCTCTAGTCGTTTCTTGGTTTTCTAAGCCTTGTTCTTTGAGCCGTCTCAGGAAGAGCTCACGGAGCCATTTTCTGAGCGCTTGCGTGTCCACAGCAGTGTGGGGATGGCGCTTGTGCTTGTAGATCGATTTAACTGAAAATTAAAACTTCAGCTCATACCTTCTTTATTTAAATATATCAGTTATGTTAGTCCCTTGTGTACTGACATAGAGTATTGCTTTACCATAAAAATACTGTTAATTAAATGACTTCATGTTTTGCCCTGGGTGTTCAATAAATTTGTTGTATTATATTGTATTGTGTTGTAATCCAATAGTGTTACTGCACTATATTGTGTCTGTTAAGGGCCGGGTAGTAAATGTTATACATGGAGGGGCAAAACTTAGGTTTACAGTTGTGAGTACACGAAACACAAGTGTTTATTCTTGTATCATTATTTATTAAGTACTGTATTGTTTTCCACATAAATAACTGTAAACCTACTTTGCCTCACCCTGTATACTTATTTGTATACATATATACACATAAATTTATATACACTTATATGTATATACTAATTTTTTTAAAAGCTTTTTTTTTTTTAGATTTTATTTATTTATTTTTAGAGAGAGGGGAAGGGAGGGAGAAAGAAAGGGAGAGAAATATCAATGTGTGGTTGCCTCTCACATGGCCCTCACTGGGGACCTGGCCTGCAACCCAGGCATGTGCCCTGACTGGGAATCGAACTGGGACCCTTTGGTTCCCAGCCC